>JAGDYQ010000167.1:2076955-2089455 GCA_021962125.1 Bulinus truncatus
TACAGTGAATGTTAAACTGTTCCATGGGCTCTGTGTTTAAAAATACAAAAATGTTCATTAGGGAATTAATAGAAGTTTATTTCAAGAGGTATAAATTATTTTGCGTATACAGTTTAGGATAGTAAGAGCCAAATGTTTTGTACATACATTGGCATCTAAGTCTCGAGCAAGGAGCTGTACAACAGAATCCCCAAGAGCAAAATTTTTCTGGAATTTCTCTTGTATAAGATAAAGTGGTAAACTCCTGGATCATACAGGTTTTCTGTTCATGGGAACTGTAACAGTGGCTGTGGCAGTTAATCCCCCATTGTCAGTGGCAATGACACCCAGCTAGATATTGAAACAAATCACAGTAAGTTAGATATACAGCATTTTAATCTGCAGTTATTTTCATTACAATTAACATAACGTGTTATATTTATCAACAAAACCAATAAAGCATATTTTATACATACCACAAAGGAGTTGTCAGTAACTGATGCTAGATTTGATTTGACCTTTACAATGCCAGTAGTGGAGTCGATTAGAAACAAGTTATTTATTCTACTATCGGGCACTAGACTGTAGCTCAGACCAGCAAACTGAGGCTGAAAATGGTTTTTAAAAGATTGTTAACAAGAAAACGATACAAAAAAAAACAACTAAAATATTACTAGTTTACTAGAATACTAATCTGATGTGTAAAAATTACTCACTGTTATTCCTGTGTCTGGATCAGTTGCAGTCACAGTTGCTATGACTGAGTTTACTGGTAAAGTTTCATTAGCAGTTGTTGCTGTGATACTAGTAGGATTAAATACTGGTGGCCTATTTCTTACAATAGTAACTGTCACAGTGGCACTGGCAGATAATGGTGAAAGGCTTATGTCAGAAACTGTTACTATCACCTGAAATAAATAAATAAATGTTAAAGAACATGCTGTTTAAATACACTGTGCAAAAACAACAAAAAACAAGTGCCTCAGTACTGAAGATAAAGCAGAAATACAGAGTAAGAAATGAAGGTCTGTGGAACAGGCCAAGCAAAAATACAGAGTAAGAAATGAAGGTCTGTGGAACAGGCCAAGCAGAAATACAGAGTAAGAAATGAAGGTCTGTGGAACAGGCCAAGAAGAAATACAGAGTAAGAAATGAAGGTCTGCGGAACAGGCCAAGCAGAAATACAGAGTAAGAAATGAAGGTCTGCGGAACAGGCCAAGCAGAAATACAGAGTAAGAAATGAAGGTCTGCGGAACAGGCCAAGAAGAAATACAGAGTAAGAAATGAAGGTCTGTGGAACAGGCCAAGCAGAAATACAGAGTAAGAAATGAAGGTCTGTGGAACAGGCCAAGCAGAAATACAGAGTAAGAAATGAAGGTCTGCGGAACAGGCCAAGCAGAAATACAGAGTAAGAAATGAAGGTCTGCGGAACAGGCCAAGCAGAAATACAGAGTAAGAAATGAAGGTCTGCGGAACAGGCCAAGCAGAAATACAGAGTAAGAAATGAAGGTCTGTGGAACAGGCCAAGCAGAAATACAGAGTAAGAAATGAAGGTCTGCGGAACAGGCCAAGCAGAAATACAGAGTAAGAAATGAAGGTCTGTGGAACAGGCCAAGCAGAAATACAGAGTAAGAAATGAAGGTCTGTGGAACAGGCCAAGCAGAAATACAGAGTAAGAAATGAAGGTCTGTGGAACAGGCCAAGCAGAAATACAGAGTAAGAAATGAAGGTCTGCGGAACAGGCCAAGCAGAAATACAGAGTAAGAAATGAAGGTCTGTAGAACAGGCCAAGCAGAAATACAGAGTAAGAAATGAAGGTCTGCGGAACAGGCCAAGCAGAAATACAGAGTAAGAAATGAAGGTCTGTGGAACAGGCCAAGCAGAAATACAGAGTAAGAAATGAAGGTCTGTGGAACAGGCCAAGAACATTTTGACCAGAAAAAAAAACAAGAATCTGCCATTTTTTGAGCTGAATATAGCAATGTCAATGGCACTGCAGTGGAACCCAGAAAAAAACCACTAGAATTAAGTCATGTAAACTGTAGCTAAAAAAAAAGTAATCTGACAAGGTGGGTGTGAGAAAAGTCTCCAATAAACCCTGTGTGATGACAAGCTATTATAAAGGCCCTTGGCTATGCAGTGAAAATAAGCCAAGTAAGCTAATGTAAAAAAATCTTATCAAAATTAAATCATTGTAAAGCAGCAAACATAATTTATAAATGAAACAAACTAAAGTTAAATTTCAAACCTATAAAATTATTACATTTTAAGGCAGCTTATTTACCGTATAAACATTTGTATTTCTGTCTAACTGCAAAGAGTTGGCAACAACTAATTTCCCAGTGTCTGTTACAATAGTGAACAAATTGTTGCTCGGGCTGATACTGGAAATCCTATAAATCAACTGATTATAGGGAGCCTAGAATAAAAATATGTATGTATATATAAATGGATGCAGTCGCAGCATACAAGTCAATTAAAAAAAATTTCCAGAGCTGATTATGTTATATTATTTTTTAAACTTTGTCAATTTAGAAATGTTACATACAGTTGCATCAGCATCAGTGGCAGAAATATTGACCAGCTCATAGCCCAATGGTACATTCTCCAACACATTTACATTTGCATTTAATGGTGAAATCACTGGAGCATTGTCATTCTTGTCCTGAAAATATGGATGATGGCAATGTTCAGTTATCTGGCTTATTTCATGCACAAAGTTATGGTTAATTCAAGTGTAAAACAACTTATGTAGCATACATACTAATGGTTACTTAAAAGAACATGTTGCCTCACCAGAACATGAACAATGACTGTGACTTTAGCAAAAACATTTGTTGAGCTCTGACCATCTGTGGTTGTCAGTGTAAAGCTGTACAGGTTCTTTGTTTCATAGTCAAGTGAACCTCTCACTGTAATCCTGGCCTCATTTCCAACAGTTACAACATTGAAAGAATTAGCATCAATGCTGCTTCCAATATTGCTCAAGACAAAATTTATGTTAGGAACACTGTCTGCATCAGAAGCCTTTAAAAAAATATTTCAAGAATGCACAGCGGTATTTAGTTAATAAGAAAGTAATAAACTGAAAAACTAGTAATAAGTAGATAAAACATACTTTAATAATTTGCTTTGTTTTTTTTTTTTAATAATATATTTATGTTATTTTAAATTTTTTAAAGACAACCTAAAGAAACCTGTCAGTTTTCCTTGTTGAAATATTTGTGCCTGGCTGCAGTTTAAAGTTTTGTTATAATCAGTTAGAAATAATCTTAAAATATTTTCTTACTGACTAATACATATTTAAAAACAATTGCTACTATATTTGTTGAAACCTAAAACCAGTTTACCTTTATAGACAAAACTAGTGCATTGACTTCATTTTCATATACATTGACTTCTTTAGTTGTTTCTTCAAAAAGTGGAACATTGTCATTGATATCAGTGATATTTATAGTGACAGGAATAACAGAGGCACGACTTGGACTTCCATTATCTGAGGCTTTCACAAAAATGACATACTGTTTCTTTACTTCATAATCAAACACAAAGTTGGTAGTCAATTGTCCATTACTTGGATTTATGGTGAATCTACATAAAGTAAATATAGAAATATAATTAATACAGCAGCACTGGATTAGCTTGGACAAGAAAAGTACAGGAGTATTTATAAAACAGATTTAACATATAAACCTTATGTCGACGAATGTTTTACTTTAAAATTAGCAGTCAAAAAACTTTTATACAAGTGTCATCAATTATTATCACAATCAAAATCTGTATCCACTAAATACTATGGTTTAAATTTACAATATATAAAAAACAACAAAAAAACTTACAAATTAGAATCGACTGCTGGGACTATACTATAAGAGACAGCAGAGTTTGGTGTGTTTGGCTGATCTGAGTCTGTTGCCTGGATAATTAAACCACATCAAATGTAGAAGTCACAAATTTTAATGGTAAAGGTACAGTTAAATGTTTAAATTTGTGGCATCTTAAAATTCAGATAAATCTCAAAATTAATAATAAAAAAAGTAGAATTTCATGAACAATACACCATATAAGATGATTTTTAAAATGTGTTAACATTAGTGGATAAAAAACCAACTCACCGTTACACTTCCAAGAGGTGTTCCCACAGGCTGCCCTTCTGCAACAGTGAACGTGTAGGATGGTGATGTAAAACTGGGATCATTGTCGTTGATGTCCAAGACTTTAACAGTAATTACAGTCTGTGCAGACTATAAAAAAACCAGCAAAAAACGATGCATGAAAAATAACATTTAGAAAAAAAAATAAATGCACTCTAGTTGAGACTCATGACTGCAGTTATTTAAAAACAAATTGTGCATCCAATTCGTATATTAATATTGACAAATAAAAAAGTATTTGAATTGATTACTAACATTTCCTTCTGGATCTTTAACTGTCACTGTGATGTTATGCTCAGGAATAGATTCTCTGTCAAATGTTCTTAGATTGTTCAAATTTAATCTGTAAAAGAAAGAAATGTATATTGTAAATTACCAATAACTACAAAGCTTAAGCCAAAAATACATCTTTTTTTTTTTTAGATATGTAAATAATTTTTACTCTATATGTTTATAATTATTTTTGGTATATATAATTACCGTATTATAAATACATACCCATTAAGATTAAAGAAAGAGTTTGTTTGTGGGGGGCTTTCATTAGTCAGAGTAAAAGTTAAAGATGAAATTGGTGTATCTGGGTCAGTTACCTAAGAATATACAAATGTACATATAAACATCTATAACAACAATAGAAGAGTTGTCAACAGTTTAAGAAAGATTCCAAATTAATAAAAGAAATTAAATGTTGTGCATGCCTGTAAAAGAACTGTGTTGCCAAAAGTAAGTTTATGGCTACCAAGTAATTCAAACTAATCTCAAAATCATTCAATTCATTAATTTTTTTTAATTGATAGCATAATTTATGGTCTGTGTGGATTAAACTGATAGAATTAAAATAATTCAAAGCACACAACTAAATATGACATAATTATTATTTTAAAGCAACAAGGTGTTGATGTATTTCCTAGAGGATCTTCAATGCTGAAAAATGAAACTTTTTACATTTTTTTTTAATACTTTATTTTAACTTTTTTGTATTTTGTTTATGCATAAAAAAATTATTGTAACTTTTACTAAACTGATTTGGGGATGAATAAAAAAAGTATTTTAAGTGATGGTTTGGATTTGTGAATTATGAAGTTTTTACTTTCAGGACAGCTTTCTAGCAAAAGCTAGAACATGTATAGGAAGTTTTTACTACGTTTTGAGTAAGAAAAAGAGAAATATTATCTACATAAATATCATAATAATAAAATACAAGTACAACAGCATTGGTTTAGAACTTACTGGTAGAGTAAACAATGAAGAGCTGACAGGGACACCCTCACTGACATATATAACATACTGGGTTGCTTGGAAAGAAGGTGCTTGATTGGTCAAAGGAGTAACAGTGACAACCACTACAGTTTCAACACTGACAGAAAATGAAAATTTGAAAGATAAAACAAGAACGAACATCCTAAAAGTAAGAATATAGCTAAAAATATATTGAAAAAATTACAGTGGCGCAAATATTACATGAAATATTAGGGAATATATGTTTAAGAAGTATAATGGCTGTTGAGTGATAACTGTAATGCTCCGTCTTACCTTCTGACTGGATTGCCTTGATCTGCTACAGTAACATAGACTGTATAAATCTCTCCTGCCATCACTGAGTTCTGAAGCGTCACCGCACCACTTGGGCGACTGACAGCAAATTTGCTGGTTCCATTTGAAGGTGAAACACGTGATAATGAGTAAACAACTGGCCCGAAATCTACATCTGTTGCTTGAACCTGAGATCGACAGAAATTTAGATGGAAAAAAAAAGACTAGGTCAAAGTAATGAATATTTGAATAAATGAACAGGAAAGTATATTAAGTTCATTTTATTTTTGACAGAATTTAATATTTTCAGTACTAAACTAAAGGTAGTTAATTATTTTTTGTTTTAATGATACAATGTTTATATTTATTTAAACTTAAGGATCATCAGAAAAAAAACCCATAATCAAACATGCTTATAATAGGTGTGTGAAATAATACAACTATATAGCCAGAATAAACAAATAAAAGAAATACATGATAGTAAAAAGCTTACAGTGACAAGCAGTCTGGGTGATGAAGAGTAGTTTCCCTGTGGTACTGACACTATGTAGCTTTGTCACCCTGGTGTTAACACTACCGGTAGTTAGTTATCATTTAAATCTAAAACATTGACAGTCAAACTAACTGAAGCTGAATATCTTGGAACTGCTTGTTTCGTGATTGTTACCTTCAATATGAGGAGATTTTTAATTAGAATTTCCACATGTTAAAAAAAAATGCACTATTAGCTATACTTATGACCACTGTACTTAGCTTTTAAAATGAACTTAGATGTACAGCTAATAAACATTTTTTATGCTATATAATGCATGAATTAAGTAAACCAAGCAATATACAATATTGATAAGCTTACATTAAATGTATACAGTTTGACGGTTTCATAATCAAGGACAGCATTATTCAGTTGAACGTATCCTTCTTGTGTAACACTAAATGGTCCGTTGCTGACACTGATATCAAACTGTGATGGAGGATCTGATGAAGACTGAAATAATGAAGAGTAGTAGAATGTAAGGTGTAAAGGTAGTTATTTTGTACATTTTTCTGGAACACAGTTTTTTAATAACTGACTGGAGATCCAGAATTTTTTTTTTTGAAAACAGAAAAGATCTGTTACCTCAAGGATAGAGAGGACGTAGTAATTTTTATGCTGTAAGAAAAAAAAGTAATAGTTTTTCTCGGGAAGACTATTTTCAATCCAGTGTAATCCGAGATACAAATAGTATGTAAATGTAAGTTGGAAATGATAAATAATGCACATATCCTTTTTGTGTATTTTTGTAAATAAATATTGGACTTTTTGTTGTTTTTGGAGAGTCAGAAAGTGGAAGGCCATGGCTACCATTACGCCTCCACAACTAACTAACACCAGAAACCCCAACAATACAACCAACAAACCCGATATAAGGGTACCCAAAAATTTCATCAGGCAGTTTCATTAATGCAATTATTTTACTTACCCTGTCAGGATCTGTGAATGTAAGCTTCATTATAGTTGTATTAGCTGCTGAATCAGAATATACTCTTGAACCAATTGGAGAATTCTCATAGATGTAGCTAATATTTGAATTGTAAGTAATGATTGGTGGATTCAAGTTGAATATGTCAACAGACATGACTACTGTGGCATAGTCCACTCTAAAATTTGCTGACTGTTCCACTGCCTTTAACAAACATTAACAAGCTTTTAGCATGATATATATAAAAGCTTTTTTTTTACAGCTAAATATAGGAGACCATAGTATGCTTTTTATGATCACTGATAAACTCTTGATTCCAAAGTTAGTGTTCTATAGAAGTAGTTTTTATTTTCAGAGCCCCTAGTAAGTACAATAAGTACTTTTCTGCTCCACATTACACCATTTAATAACTATTTCACTACATTTAAAATATGCACTTTATTTTGTATGAAAATATTAAATGTATGTTTCTATTTAATACTATGATCCCAGATCAAACTTTCTTTAGAAATAAAAAGTAACTGAAAATTGTACAATAAAAGCTATAGTAAATGTTTATATATATATAAATAAATATTTATATACTATTTGTACCGGGCCACGCGTTGCCGTGGCTAAGCCCTATGTAATGTAATAGTGAATATTGAGAAAGCCCTTGTTTCTAATTCTGTTTAATAAAAAAAAGGATTAAGTTTAGAAAAATATTTATCAATCATTTAAAACTATAAACAAAGTACAACTATTACTATTGAGAAACTAAATTTCTAATTTTGTTTTTTTTATTTATGCAGTGCTATTGGATGTACTTTTAGTTATGATTAACAGTGTGAATCCTGTTTACATGTTTGATAAAAAAAATACTGATGAAATAATTTGCAAACTAGAGTAAAAAGAAATATTTTACGATACTGTTTGTTAATTAAAACACAATGCTGACGAACTATTAGTTTGCACATGGCGGATTTTTTTTTTAAACAAATACATGTACTGACAATATATAAGTTGGCACTCTGTGACTTTGAATTACCTTCCGTGGTTTAAAAAAAAAAAGTAAAGTGAAGTCTGCGGTGAGAACCCATGAATATTTCAGGTCATGGTTTAAGTCGTCCCCCCCCCCTCCCCCGCTATATCTCCCGTGCTGCCTCCAAAGCCGTTACACTATCAGCTTATGGCGGTGATGAAGGAGGAGGAGGAGGGGCACTGCGAAAACCGTCCCCATTCGTGGTTTTATAGGATCTTTATCTCAGCCTTTCAGGCACTTCATACGTGCCAACCAGAGCATGACTATTATTATGTTACAGTACACATTCAATCCCCCTCAAGAGGTTGCGAACTGAGATATCTTTGATGCATCAACCCTTCAACTCAAATGGCGTCTTATACGATCGAAGTTCCTCAAACTTTGGGTTCTTTTAAAAAGCCACTTTTCAGAAAACTTGACATACTCTTCCGGGCAATAAATATACTAATGAATCTATAGCCACTTTATTATTCTGCCTAACGATTGATAGACTTATATATAATAATAATAGAGTTAGGGTATACTAATTACTTCCAACACACCACATGAAGCAACTTTATCGCCCCCCCCCCCATTTAATACACATACAAACGGCTTTACACAGTTCCTATGTAATAGACACCAAACAGACTTTACATTGACATTAGCCCTATTTATTACACGCTGCAAGGGCAGGATAGCGACTGTCAAAACAGCGACTGTCAAAACAGCGACTGTCAAAACAGCGACTGTCAAAACAGCGACTGTCAAAACAGCGACTGTCAAAACAGCGACTGTCAAAACAGCGACTGTCAAAACAGCGACTGTCAAAACAGCGACTGTCAAAACAGCGACTGTCAAAACAGCGACTGTCAAAAATGCGACTTCAAATGAGCGACGTAATCAGAATGGCGACTGTCATAACAGCGATTGTCAAAATGGCGACCGCATTATAATAGCGACTGTCATAATAGCGACTTTTCTGTCAACTTCAGAGTGAGGTACACTCACTACTCACTGGTAGGAGATAGTGAAGGGCTTAGAGACTGAAGACTGTCCCCTTTCGATATTAAGATATACAAGATGTCTAGTTATTAAGATTACAACAAGTAGTGTGGGTAGAAAACAACATAAATGTAAAACATCAAACACTCTAGAAGTAGACCGCGGGCGACGTCGGACAGTCTAATAGTCTTTTGAATAAATGAACAATTTTTTAACCATCTATATTCTATAACATGAAATGAACTTATTGACAGATCTTCTGCAATTCCTTCGAGCCATTGCTCACAATTTAGAAATAAACGTGACATAATTTGACTAACGTTGATCTCTTTCTATTCTGTTTTAAATCTTCTTTTTAAATCATGTATGTATTATGTAGTTATCCAAATTAATGTTATTTATAATTCCTTATTGATCTATTTCTATCCTGTTTTAAGTCAGCGTTTTAAATCATGTGACTTTGTATGTTGTATATCTAATTCAAATTGAATGTCATTTTTAATTCATTTAATTCATCGAGAATAAAAAGAAATGTAATTTGTAATTTCTTTTGCCTTGAATTTGTATAATGAACAGTTGTAGCGTTGTAATGTATGTGTGTGTTTGTGTGTTTTCAGCTGTTGCCAGTTGTCTGATAAATTATTCACTGTTGTGACAGTCGCTGTTTTAATACAGTCGCTATCATGAGGTCGCTGTTTTAACAGTCGCTCTTATGAACCTGAGCCTTATTACACACACCAAGACACTTTACATCGGCCCTATTCATTCTACACAGCAAGACACTTACTCATTGGACCTATTTATTACACACACCAAGACACTTTACATTGACCATATTCATTCTACACAGCAAGACACTTACTCATTGGACCTATTTATTACACACACCAAGACACTTTACATTGACCATATTCATTACACACACCAAGACACTTACTCATTGGACCTATTTAATACACACACCAAGACACTTTACATTGGCCCTATTTATTACACATACCAAGAGACTTTACATTGGGACCTGTTTATTACACACACCAAGAGACTTTACATTGGGACCTGTTTATTACACACACCAAGACACTTTACATTGGGACCTGTTTATTACACACACCAAGAGACTTTACATTGGGACCTGTTTATTACACACACCAAGAGACTTTACATTGGGACCTGTATATTACACACACCTAAAGACTTTACATTGGGACCTGTTTATTACACACACCAAGACACTTTACATTGGGACCTGTTTATTACACACACCAAGACACTTTACATTGAAACCTGTTTATTACACACACCAAGACACTTTACATCGGCTACTTTTAAAACTCACCCAAAGAGGCTCTATACCTGCTGTAAAAATCCTAGCTATCAGCCACAAATGGTGGAACGCTGAATTATATTTATTCAGCTTGATTTCAAATTGCGTTGGATTAAACTTCCAAACATTAATAAAAATACATTTTTTTTTGTTCGAGATTTTTTATACGTCCTAATGTGTCTGAGTGCTTGCCGGATAATAGAATATCCGGTTATTTGCCCGTAATTGATGAAAAACTCACTAACTGGTTCATTCCATTAAATGCCATTTTATTCCAAAAAAAAAAAAAAACAAAAAAAAAAACAACGTATTTTAATACATACATGTATATTATCATTTTAATTATGCCGAATAATACACAGTCATGAATATTTCTAGCCGGATAGTAAAGATTTCTTTGACAGTGCGTTGTATTTGGAGAGACTACGGTATTATGAGTTTACAGTACTACTGTCTATTTACAATCGAGTAAAGAAAAATAATGACTTTATCCATTGTTTAGTATGACAGATATTAGTTGAAATTCTTTTTTTTTTTATTTTATTAACTGTTTGCGGGGAAGTAGCCTAATGGCCGGAGGTGGAGAGGGGGGGGTTGTTGGGGTGGGGTTGTTGGAGTGGGGGTGGGGGGAATTCATTTATCGACTGCCTTCTGGGCCTTCCGGCCACCATTCTGGTGTCTTTGTTTCGTTAAATTAAAAAAAAAGATAAAAACAAGTCTTCATCTGGACTTTGTAAATCAGAGGCGTACGTAGGGTGGGGGAGGAGGGGGTCCAAATTCGAAAGTCCCCCCCGGGCCCCAGCTTGAGGTGGGCCCCCAAAAATTGTTTTTACATTACATATTAAATACATTATCTTACGTCATGGTGTCGAATGTCAAAAATGTAGGGACCCCCAAAGAGGCCAAGCCCCCCCGGGGCCCTTAAATCCCTAGGTTCGGCACTGACTCTGTTTCGATTTAGATAGTTGAAGGGATCTAATGTTCTGGTTTATCTGGGTGGTTGGGGGGCGGTGGGTGGGGGAGGGGGCACCTGAGGCTAAAATAAGTATTTGTTTGGGCCCCGTGAGTATCACCAGATGACTTTATTCCAAATATAAAGCCCGTAGTCATTATATGGTCATAGTTTATGTTTACCAGGCAGAACTATTTACATTTCACTTCTAATATTTACCTTTCACTTCTAATATTTACCTTTCACTTGCAATTTTAACTCATCATTTATCTGGCTACATGAAGGCTGATATTTATTCAATGTTCTCACGTTACACGCACGTGGAGTTTTTTGAGTGCTCAGCTTTCAATTTTCTCATGCTCACTGGCTGTTGACGTCACACGATACACAATCTCATGTTTACATAATAATCACCTTAGTCATATCCACCCTGAGCACGCGCGCATACACATTCACATATTGTTACAAGAGACTTGGTGTCCAAGTGTGTTACATTTTCGTATTATTGTGACTTTTACCAAGGTTCAGTCAGTCATTTCAACAAAATACTAAAACACCAAAATGCCTAGCAATCACAAGCACTATAGTTCATTGTACCATGATGCACAATAGTCGTTTCAGACGACACGTAAACGTGTTGCAGTTCTTATTATAACTTGTCATTATCATCATAATCGTCATCATCATTATCGTCATCATCATCATCATCACCATCATCATCATCGTCATCATCATCATCAACATCATCACCATCATCGTCATCATCACCACCATCATCATCATAGTTATCATCATCATCATCATAATCATAGTCATCATCATCATAGTCATCATCATCATAGTCATCATCATCATAATCATCATCATCATAATCATAGTCATCATAGTCATCATCATCATCATCACCATCATCGTCATCATCACCACCATCATCATCATAGTTATCATCATCATAATCATCATCATCATCATAATCATAGTCATCATCATCATAGTCATCATCATCATCATAATTATCATCATAATCAGTCATCATAGTCATCATCATCATCATCATCATCGTCATCGTCATCGTGATCATCATCATCAC
>JAGDYQ010000167.1:2091955-2115949 GCA_021962125.1 Bulinus truncatus
CTATTATTTTATTCACATCCAAATCTTGATATAAATGAATATTGCACGACTCTTAGAGGATTCGGTTTTGCAGCTACGTACACTGGAATGTGGCTCTCATCGAACATCGGAATGTGGCTCTCATCGAACATCGGAATGTGGCTCTCATAAAAAAAATGACGTTTGGCTCTTACCCATCTCATGCCGGCCATCCCTTGTATAAATTTACCATTTCCCATAACGCAGTGGCTACGGTTCGGTCCTACCGATCGCGTATTTTTTTTTTCGGGTACCAGCCTTACTTATTATTGCATAGCGGCCGAGTCGCTGCACTGAACTATATAACAACATAATTTATATTTTTTTTCAGAATTTTTTTTTCAGGATTAGGGTTAGGGATAGGGTTAGAGATAGGGTTAGAGATAGGGTTAGGGTTAGGGTGTGGAGCAATATTATCTATGGCTGGTACCCGAAGTAAAAAAAATACGGGTTCGGTCGGACCGAACCGTAGCCACTGCCTTCCCATAATATCCTTGCGTTTCTCCTCCTCCCCCCGTCTCTCTCTCTCCCCCTCACGAGACGTGCGGCCTTCGGGGTTTGCCATAGTCACCCTCCACCCCGCACCCCCGGAGTCTTCCAGTGATTAAAATTGTTGGGCCGGTCTAAAAACAGCTCTTATTGGGGTACTATTTCACCTTTTCCCCCCACCACAAAACACACACACACACGCACACACACACGCGCACATACACACGCACGCACGCACACACACACACACGCACACACACACACGCGCACATACACACGCACGCACGCACACACACACACAAACACACACACACACAAAGTCGTTCGGGTTCTTTGATCATTGTGTCGCATATTTGCTTATCAACAATGGCGATCGGGCCTTCTCGAGTCATCTCCCCTTCACCCCCCCCCTCCCAACCCCAACACGGCCCCTTGCCAGAGCAGTGAATTGTTTCCCCTTATTATAGTATCGTGTGTTCTACGTCACACACACACAAACACAAAAGGTGTTGCCGTAATATTTTCCCCCTCCTTCCTACCACACGTGGGTGGTGGTTGGTGGTGGTGGTGGTGTCGGGGTAAGGGGGGGGGTAACCGTGATCGCCTCGTACAGGGATAACTCTGGTCGCGCTATTTTTATTATTATGAAACTGGAGGTCACGGGATCAAGACCTGACGACCACCCCATGTCACACAATCTTTGTCCTCGGCGGCGTCTCGGCGGCCCTCCAGAGATTGGGTCTAATGGTGCGGTTAGCCGGGGCCCGTGCTTAGGGCCCCCGGTGTAATGGCTGACTAAGCTCGAGAATTTTTTTAAAGGTTTTGTTTATTTTAACTGTGTTTATTTCTTTTCTTTTTTTTTTTAAAGGGGCCGAATAGTTGCTAATGTGCCCCGGGGTCCCCCCCCAACCAATCGTAATCCGGTTCTGGCTCCCCCCCCCTCAGCATTCTCTTGGTCTATGGTGAGATAAAGCTTAGGGGTCAGTGTACCTCAACCTTTTTTTCACCCAGGACGGATCGACGTTTTTGATCATTTCACCGCGGCCCTATTGGAGGGGGTGGGGGTGGGCGTGGGCGTGTGAGTTGGGAAGGGGAAGGAGGGGGGAACGTTGATTATTTATAATTTAGATTGTTTTGATTTACTGTACCCACTGTCACTCGGCTCCCGGTTAACCCCCCCCCCCCTCCAGTCCGTGGAATGTCGCGCCCTATCCCGAGAGAAATACACCGCAGTAAATAAACAACAAAAAAGAAAATCATTGTATATGGCCCAGGACCTGTTTGATCCACGGACCGGTACCGGTCATCGGCCCGAGGGGCTTGGAGACCACTGGCACAGGGCGTACATAAAAAAAAACTGGTCCATCAGTGAGCAATAGGATAATTAATTAAAAAGCAAACACACTAACAAACTAACGTGTCGACATCCAAGGACTCACTCGGGACCTTATTACCAGTGATGATTTTTTTTACCTTGAAACACCAACCTGTATCTCAAACTCTCTCTCTCCTTTTCTCTCCCCCTCTCTTAATCTCTTGTTCCATCCACAATATAATACCACAATATATACAAATTATATACACACAGTATATACACACAGTATATACACACAGTATATACACACAGTATATAGACACAGTATATACACACAGTATATACACACAGTATATACACACAGTATACACACACAGTATATACACACAGTATACACACACAGTATATACACACAGTATATACACACATCATATACCCACAGAATATACACACAGTATATATACACATTACATCACACAGAATATACACACAGTATATACACACAGTATACACACACAGTATATACACACAGTATAAACACACATCATATACCCACAGTATATACACACAGTATATATACACATTACATCACACAGTATATACACACAGTATATACACGCAGTATATACACACAGTATATACACACAGTATATACACACATTACATCACACAGTATATACACACAGTATATACACACATAACATCACACAGTATATACACACAGTATATACACACATTATATACATACAGTATATACACACAGTATATACACACAGTATATACACAGTAATTTTTGGAGACAAATCATTTATTCTCTTTTGTTTCAGGTGTAATCAAAAAGTCCTCTCTCTACGATTCAGTAAGTATTAGTTCTACTACCACCTAGGCAAAGTTTTGGGACACCAAATTCTCGGCACGGTAGGAAAATAATTCCTAGCATGAGCATGCCAAAAATTTTTTTTCTTTAAATCAGCAAAAAATACATTTCATTATAAAAACTGGTATAAAAATATTAAGTAGTGCCGTCACATTCGCGAAAAAAGAAGTATTTTTTTTTATTTCTTTATTTTTGCCTGGCGCCAAAAAAAAAATTATAATTTAAATTTGCTTTACTTTTGGCACTTATGATATAATCATATTGTCCATTCCTGTTTGAGACTTACACGGAAATGGGCAAATAGTGGCTCGCCAAGGTTGTTTGATTGACGTTAACCTTCCCATTATATTATTTCCTTTAATTTCTCTCCCCGCCCCCCCCCCCCCCTATCTGCTCTTTGTCCCCGACACGTCTGGTAAAGTTTGGAAGTCTACGTGGTCCGCGGGTTTAAAATATTTGCCACCCTTTGACAAACACAACATTTCGAAAGTCAATCAATTATTCAGCTATAGAATATCATTACATATCTATCTATCTATCTATCTATCTATCTATCTATCTATCTATCTATCTATCTATCTATCTATCTATCTATCTATCTATCTATCTATCTATCTATCTATCTATCTATCTATCTATCTATCTATCTATCTATCTATCTATCTATCTATCTATCTATCTATCTATCTATCTATCTATCTATCTATCTATCTAACTATCTGTCTGTCTGTCTGTCTGTCTGTCTGTCTCTCTGTCTGTCTCTCTGTCTGTCTGTCTGTCTGTCTGTCTGTCTGTCTGTCATCTATCTATCTATCTATCTATCTATCTATCTATCTATCTATCTATCTATCTATCTATCTATCTATCTATCTATCTATCTATCTATCTATCTATCTATCTATCTATCTATCTATCTATCTATCTATCTATCTATCTATCTATCTATCTATCTATCTCTCTCTCTGTCTGTCTATCTGTCTGTCATCTATCTATCTATCTATCCGTCAATCAATCTAGCTATCTGTCTGTCTGTCTGTTTCAATATCTATATTGTCTGCTATTTATTTGTATTTTGGCTCATCATCTACAGGCTGTTAGATTTTTCGGAACACAGAAACCTAAACCGAAACCATACGAGGTCACAGTGGTCACTCTGTACGTCCCGCTGGGCAGTTTTCAGAAAGGTGGACCGGGGAATATCTACACAAATGACCGCTACAAGAACTGGATGCAAACCTTCGGGTGGCTAGAAAACAAGCTGGTGGCATTCTTCGTTGACGATGACACCTATGAGTATTTCAAGTCAGTATTTTGTTCAGACTTTGATAGACACCTGAAGCTCGTTGTTTACAAGCAGACGACATTAAATAACAACTTTATGTTTAAACGCAATTACATGTTTATTTCAATTTGGATTAGCGGACTAATTGGGTTTGAGAGTTTCCTACCATTTCTGTCTGGGAGAGTCGTCTGTCATTGACTAGTCTGTCATTGCCTCGTCTGTCATTTACTCGATACTGACTCAGCTTTCACTGACTCATCTGTCATTGACTCGACTTTCACTGACTTGTCTGTTAATGGCTCGCCTTTTACTGGTCTAGTCTCTGTATTAGGGCTATTGCGCGAATTCCTTTTGAGCCTCTCAGAACTTAACATTTATCTCCATGAGCTGCATTCAGGCCACCCTTTGTCTTGATCAGATGTGGGCCAACCACGGCCCGTGTGCCGATTACGGCCCGTTTGGTCTTTGAATCCGTTCGGCACATTCATTTTATTTTAGTTGGCCTTCATTTATTTCATATTACTTCATATTAAAAAAAATCCGATCCTTTTGCTTTATACGTCTGTCTTAATGTATGCTCCGTGTCGGGTCCGTTAGTCGATTTCATTGTTTCTCACGATTTCAAATTTTGATCCCCCCCCCTCAGGTTTAGATCAACTGTTAACTTTTATTACAGGTTAAAGCCAGATTTTTTTTTTAATTCAATGTGTGACGATTATTTTTTATTTTTTCTTCTTTTGACCTTTAAGAAAAATTCGCGCCCACCTCCCCCCAGAGAAGAATGTCTTCGTCCGACTCAACAGATCTGACCTCAAGTCTTTCAAGGATTACGACAAGGTGAACCAGATCTATTCATCGCCGACCTACCCCAAGCATCACCCCAACACGGTAAACGCCAACTATTCGGTTGTTATGAACGCCAAGTACGAAGTCCTGCAGATGGCCATGGATATGGGTCACGTGGACACTGAGTACCTGGCATGGCTGGACATTGGCTGCTTTAGGTAAGGGGAGTTAATATTCAGTTTTTTTAAAAAATAATATTCGAATCTTGAACACCATTTTGTTAAACAATAGTCGATGATATAATATCAGTGTAAATTATAGTTCAAATTTATATTAAGTACATTTTTTATCAGGCGAATTCTGCAAACTGCACTTTGTCAAACCATTCATTGGTATCCTTAAATCCAATGTTTTAAAATGATGTACACATTTAGTAATCTTTATATTCTAATTTAATAACCTTCACTTTTTCATTTCAAGCATATTTGTTACGTGACTATTAGGGAACATTAATGATGAAGACTAATAATAAAAGTCCCTTAGTAAACATACTTAGATATCAATAACTACAACCCTAAAATTTACCGTCACCGTGCTAGGTATCTCTACACTGAATGTCCCTACCCAACTATTTCTACCAATCCAGCTACATGTCCGGTTCTCAAACACACACACACATAGCAACGTGCTGCACGATAGTGTCTCCCAACATGGCTGTAGCTGACCGTTCATTTCATTTACTAGATCGAAGGTCTGGTACCCGGACCAGCGGAGTATTTTTTTTAGCTAAGCAAGAGTTAACTCCCCTTGAGTGAGACGAACATTTTGGAATTCCCCCAGTCTATTTTTAGCCGCGGAAGTTATACACACGATCACTCGTACGTACGCCAGGCTAGACGGTTACGTATTCGAATTTAGCCATGGGTGCAAAAACAATGGATGCCCGCAACACGCACACACAAACACACACACAAACACACACACACACATACACACACACAGTCACTCTGTGACATTATAAATAAAATAAAAATACTTATTATAATAAATGTTCACATTTATAATTGTACCATTATATATCTGTTTAAATTTCACTGTTTATCAAAATACAAGTGCTTAAACTTGTTGAATCACCTTTACCCATTTGTTTAAAATGTATTGTTTCGTTAAAGGCTGCTTACACTAAGTACAACTTTGATTACAATTAATCACAGAAATATCGTGTCGCCAGAAAAGAGACCCAAAAATAACTCCTTCACCCTGCAAGTACCTTTAGACTTCGACAGGACGAAAATTGGCTTCACTGAAGTGGGGAACCGCAACTCTCTCAGAACTCTGTCTGCCTGGGACTACATACAGAGAAACGAGGTCTGGGTGGCAGGAAGTTTTTTCATCGGATCTGTGCATGTAAGGCTTTTGGGTTGAATCCTTTATAGTAGAGTCATACAGTCATCTTTATAGTACAGTCATACATTCATATTTATTGTCCGGTCTTACATTCATCTTTATAGTACAGTCTTACATTCATCTTTATAGTACAGTCTTACATTCATCTATGTAGTACAGTCATACATTCATCTTTATAGTACAGTCATACAGTCATCTTTATAGTACAGTCATACAGTTATCTTTATAGTACAGTCATACATTCATCTTTATAGTACATTCATACAGTCATCTTTATAGTACAGTCATACATTCATCTTTATAGTACAGTCATACATTCATATGTCTTTTTCTTTCTCTTCTTCTAACGGTGTGATACATCTAAACCTGAATTGAAAATCCTCTCCTGAAAGAGTCGTTTGAAATCCAAATCTTTTGAACTTTTGATTTTCAAGGAAAAAAAAACTAACAGTTTACCATGGGCCTGGCTCAGTGATTCTTAATTGACTGTTTACCATTCTCATGGTCCAGTGATTCTCAAAGTGTATGGGTGGAGTTACTAGATGATGGTCGTTAAAAAATCAATGTCAATTATACTTATAATCATCAGAACCGTTTTTATGGATATGCAAACTGGCTTCCCTAAAAGCTTCGCCGCCCCCCCCCCCACTGCTAAGAGGGATCATCTGTTGTGTCTTTCATATTGTCAGCCACAAGAAATGACAGCCAGAGCACTTGTCAGAAGACACGTTTTCCCCAGGGCCCCCCAAAAATGTACCTTTGCATAGGGCCCTCACATATAGCCCATCGATTAAGGCCGCCAAATGTGCCCATCCTAAAGGCGCCCCAATGCATATCCTCAAAGGCGCCCCAAATGCATATCCTCAAAGGCGCCCCAAATGCATATCCTCAAAGGCGCCCCAAATGCATATCCTCAAAGGCGCCCCAAATGCATATCCTCAAAGGCGCCCCAAATGCATATCCTAAAGGCGCCCCAAATGCAAATCCTCAAGGGCCCTCAAATGTAACTGAACTTAGGACCTCCCGAAAAAGTGTAAGATGGGGGTATGTAATCACATTGAAAGAACCACTGAGCTAGACCACTATCAAGGGCCGACAAAAAATGTTGCGCAAACCCGAACACTGCTGTATCGATATTGCTGCATTCTTAGCTAGGCGCGTGAGTACTGCCAGTCTGTCACAATGACACTCACTGAGTCTCCGAAGCCGGCCCCCATATAAAAAAAACAGTACCATATCCATGACGCAATTTGATCCTATCAGAAGAAATCAATTAACATACATTCATACACATTCATTTAAGAACGTCATAAAATGTTAATGTAAAAAAAAAAACATGAAATAAATACAAAAATATGACTGTTTAATGTCATTCTTGACTCTTTCATTCTGGTCTGATGCAGAGTATCGGGGCCCCTCACCAGATGATTATCCCCCCCCCCCCACGACACACACTTTAACTTTCAAACACATATAAATATATGATAATTCTTGACACACCCACAGAGTGTAATATCTTGTACCGGAAGTCGTACTCAGTGTAGTATTATATATATTATAAAAATCACTGCCACGAGACATTCTCAGTCAAGTTATTCATGGGACGGACATTATTATTCAGTTCACATTCGAAGGTTGCTTAAAAACCAATCTATCTTAAAACGAATTCTTTGTTTTAAAAAGCTTTGACAGTGTTAATAGCACGTTTCTATTCTCAAATACAAGAACCGTGATACACTGATATGACAGTATGAATTACTTGGCTTAATTACTTTACGTGATAAGATTGGTCGGGAGTAGGGGGTGGTGGAGGGTGGGAGAAGGGTTTCGGGAAATCAGAGGGCGGTGTACAATTCTTATAGGGCTTAGTTTGTGGGGGGGGGGGACTGGGGGAAACTTGAGATTGACTGATAAGACAAATTTTTTATGTGTATTGTGGCGGGGCGCGGGTCGAGGGGAAAAGGGTGTGTGTGGGGGGGGGCGTCGCTATTCAAAATGTTGAGACAGGTTTAATGTTGCTGTAATATAAAACTGTTTCTGGAATCTTCATTACCATCAGGAGATAACCCGTGACTGACATATATTTAAATATTTGCCTCTGACTGAAGTAGAAAGTTTTATACTTTTGACATGCCGTACTCTCTAGACAGTTATTATTCTCTCCCCCCCCCCCGCACCCCTCCACGTAATGCAGTCGGTTAATTAAAGCATGAAGTAGGAAGAATGTTATACAAGGGTGGTTTGGTGGTTGACGTTCTTGCAGTACTTGGCGATAGGTTGCCGGGGCATCTGACAATCCTCACCAATTATGGGCCCCTATCATTGTAAGCACACACACACACACACATAAATCTAGGGCCTCTCTTATCATAGACACACACACACATAAATCTAGGGCCTCTCTTATCGTAGACACACACACACATAAATCTAGGGCCTCTCTTATCATAGACACACACATAAATCTAGGGCCTCTCTTATCATAGACACACACACACATAAATCTAGGGCCTCTCTTATCATAGACACACACACACAAATTCGGATTTTATTACATATTACTGTGCCTCCAATTGCATGGGATTCTGAAATGTGTTTGAGCTTCACCCCCCTCTCTTGATGTCCATACATAGCCCACACCTGATTAGTAATCAGTGATTTCTCTACTTAACTCTCATAGTTTAAGCTTTGTTTAAACAGACAGTAAACATTAGGGCATTTTCAATGAAGCCAAATTTATTTAGTTTTCCGTGAGTTATATTTTAAGTCAAACAGTGACTACGAATTTGCTATAATATTTTTTTGGAAATCCCCCTTCCCGCCACTCCTTAACACATCTTTATGCCTAATTTGAATTTTCTGTTATTCCCAAGTACTGCAACGCTTTGCTTTTCGTACTTTATCTAAACCACACATTTTCACTGAGATGGACACAAAGTTAGTCTTTGTATTCCATTATTTGATCTCTCTCACTTTTTTCCTTTCTTCCTGCTTGTCCGCAGGCACGCCGAGAGGGGGAGAGGGGGGAGTGGTCGGGGGGGGGTCATTGCCAGGGGGCACGCATCTGTAAGGGGGCCCGGCCGCCCCGACCATGTCAATTTTTTCACGACTCATTGTTTATTAAGGGGCCCGCAATGATGTCCTGCCCTGAGGCCCTTGTTGGCTCTCGGCGCCCCTGCATGTCCGCCCGTGTTTCGTCCGTCCGTCCGTCCATCCATCCATCCATCCATCCATCCGATCATCCATCCATCCGTCTATCTAACCGTCTGACAGTCTCTTTCTTGCCTGATTGTATTCGTTCGTATTTCCAATTATTTATTCATGCATAAAAAAAAACCTAACCGTGTCAAATGACTTCACCCAGTGGCGTACCTAGGGGGGGGGGGCGGTGGGTGCAGTCCGCACCGGGCGGACTTACATTTATATATAGAAACATGAATTATATCAGATTATACCAAAAAGTAAGTGATTTTTTACACTTTTTACTAGTAAAATACCATAACTGTAGAAAATATATCATAAGAAGAAAATGTCTGCCGACGTCTTCAAACAAAAAAAAAAAGAAAATAAAAAAAATCATTATATCCGGTCGGCTGACGCCCACGTTCGCTCTGCTTAGGTGTAGCGAGGGTTTTTCGCGCTTTGAAAAATCTCACGTGAGAAATAGCGTAGCGGAACGTTTCGCTTTGATTTGAGAATAGCTTTAAAGTGTAACAATGTGACTTTTAAAGATCTTTAAAAAAAAAAAAAATTATGTATATGACAGAAAAGTTCAGAAGGTAACTTTTGCTTAAGGCTAACACTTCGTGTAGGAGTAGTGAAGTAACCGTTACAAAGCCTATACACTCCATCGGGGGTCTGATGAAATACAGTTCTTCTGTTTTTGTGTGCGAAATCAATGAAAGAATGAAATGTTAATCCTATAATAGAGTGGGAACCCAAAACCCAATACTTTTGTGTGTGTGTGTGTGTTTGTGAAGTCCCTGTAAGGATGTGATGAAATCTCTTAGATCCTATAAACCACTAATGGGACGGTTTTTATGGTGCCCTTCTTTTCATCCCCACCATAGCCGATAGTGCAATGGGCCATGGAGTCATATGGAGATATATCGGTAACTTGAGCCAAGACATGATTCCTTGGTCTTCACCGGAGATCGAACCAGGTACCTTCAGGTCAACAGTCTAGTTCTTTACCACTCGACCATCCGTCACCTCTATCTGTTTCTGTAGTCACGGGTATTCTATGACGTAATTGTGTGGGTAGTACTATGCCCAGCCCCCTCCCCTCCATTACTTTCCCCAACTAAAGTCGTGTATACACTGCAAACTAAGTGGACTTGTGAAAACTTTCATCACGCTTTCACCAGGAACTGGGAAAAAAAATCAAACTTCATTGGTTCTCACTGAGAATCGAACCCGGGTCTCACTGCACCACTTGACCATACGTGCACTGTTTAAAAGCTAACCTCATCGATATTTATCGAATAATCCAGTGTAAAAAAATCAATCATACAGTACAATACTACAGCTCAGGATCAAGAGAAATGAAAAGGAAAAAAATGTAATTCTGTCTAGTGGTAGTAACCATCAATCGATACCACCTTAAGGAAATGATCGTTTTCCTGATCCCAGTAGACCGAATCGATCCTGACCGCTGAGTCAACAACCAGACAAAATATCGACCAAATAATAATCAAGTATATAATCTTACTAGCTGTACCCTGCTAAACCTTTGCATAGAGTTATATCCCCTTAGGCTTGATCGGTAGGCTAAGGTTATTTTTTGGTTTCGGGCTGATCCGATTTTTTCATGATTGTATTTTAATCACGAATACTGTTGTATTAATTCTTTACTTTCGATTTAACGCAAAACCCAAATCGCTATTATTTATATTAGAAGATTGTTTCGTAATGAGATCAAAAGGACAATGAAATTGAGCATTTAATATGCAGATCGAGATGTTATATTTTTTATGCATGCTATGTTCGAATAATGAAACAAAGATTTTCCCCCATGTAAGTTTTTTTTTTCCATCTATAACTCCTGTACCCATCTATGTAACAAATAGACAAACAAAATTATGTTCACTAATGGAATAATTAATTGTACGAATGCAGTTTTGTAAGAAATAAAGAAATTAAGTTTGGGAAGGAATAAATTGAAAACATTTTTTTTTGGTTAGACAGCTGTAGAAATAGTTGTCTGTTGACATAAACATACAAATCTCAATTTTATTGCTGTAAATCATCGGTTTACTTAATCGAACTTCGCCCCCCTCAGCGCAAAGGCGTAGCGAGGGGTGTTCAAGGGGGCATCAATCATGCCCCGGGCGCTACTCACAAAGGGGGTGCCAAATGTTATATTTTACATATAATATTAGATGGTTTTCGAATGGGGGGGGGTGCTGAAAAGGTATTGTGCCCCGTGCGCGAGTTAAGCTCGCTACGGCACTGCTAAGCCTCAGTGTAAAATAAAATAAATAATGCAATAAAAATTTAAAGTTAATGAAGTGAAAATTGATGTCATGCTGCACACTTAAGTTTGAAACAGAGTGGCGGTTCGGATTTGAACCGCGGTGCGCAGTTAGCCGTTGGCTGATTTAGGCGGTTTATTGCACTGAGGGGGGGGGGACGAGTGTTCGTGGAGAGCGTTCGACTGTCAACCTTAAGGTCCCGGGTTCAATTCTTACAAGTTATTGGTGACAGTTGACATGTACACCTACGTAGAGATGGGGGTCATCTGGCGTGGGACACAGAGGTGGCGGTATGACACCTGTGCTAGCCACACAATCTCTTAACGTGACCGGGCTACAGATAATTGATACATTCTTCAACCTTAAAAAAAACATCACGTCAGTGGTTTGTTGGATCTAAGAGATTTCATCTCCTCCTTACAGGGACTTCACACTCACAACTTTCTAATGCGATATTTAGGCTTGTTTTTTTTGTTCTTAGGGCAGTTGGATACACCTGACATCAAGTATGACATCCCTTCAGGCTACAGCCTGTTTCGTTCTTTAATTTGAAGTGCAGTCGATGTAGAAAAAAAGTACTTTCACAATAATACGTCGATATAACGACTGTGCGTTACTGAATTCGTCATATACTTTTTGGAGCATATCGATTTTCAAATATTTTGTTGTTGTAAATGAAAATTACATGTCACTGCCTACCCATGCATAACCTTAGATTCATTCTTTGAGGTACGATTACCACCGGTTGAGAAACACTGGAACAGTGTTTGTATAAAGGTGGCATTGTGACGAGGTACGCTTACTACAGGTTAAGAGCCAAGGGAATGTTTGTATTACGCTGGTAATGTGGTCGAGCTTTTTCGGCTTGGAGAAAAAAAAATGTGAAAAGAGAGATAACTCATGTTAAAACTAAAATACCCTGAGTTATTTCCCAGCATGTACATAAAAACAAGATAGCAGGCATGTATGTATTCAGGGGCGCCGAGAGCCAACAAGGGCCACAGGGCAGGACATCATTGCGTGCCCTTTAATAAACAATGAGTCGTGAAAAAATTGACATGGTCGGGGCGGCCGGGCCCCCTTACCGATGCGGGCCCCATGGCAAGGACCCCCCCCCCGACCCCTTTCTCGGCGTGCCTGTATGTACTGTATGTTAACAGATCGATGTTTGGTTCGATGATTTAGCCTACAAGTTACATATACTGATTACCCAATATCTCTGGAAAGATAATCTCTCGTTAATTTTAACTCTTTTTTTTCCTAACGTGTTGGAAATGGATTGAATTAAGAGATGGTTTGGTTTTAGTGGCATGTAGAGCAATCAGCTGATCAATATGAAAATATCCATTAATGAATGATTACCGTAATTCAATCAATAACGCGAGTGCGAAGTGTGTTGAAATGTTATTGAGAAAATGACATTCACTAAGAACGATTTTTTCAATTGGGATTATTTTATTTTAATTAATGTTTTAACTTCATGACACTTTTTAGCCTGGTTTACTCGATATTGTATTTCAGTCTGTTCTGTCTCTTGGAACATTTCAATATGGTTGACTTCACACTATGTTCAGTAATTTCAGAGGCGTAACTAGGGAGGGGTGGAGAGGGCGGCGTTGTCACCAGAAAGGGGGGGGGCGGCGACATTTTTACTTTTTGAGTATGTCATGTCAAGAAAAGGGGCGGGAATTTTTACAGATTATGCTCACATCCGGATGAAAGGTGATAATCTTAAGTTTATATCTCACTGAAAGATTAGCACTTTCTTCTATCATATAGATGAAAACTAAACATTGGATATCGATTTACCAAGTTGGCAGCCCTGCCCTTACTGGTTGGCTAAACAGTTTATTCTGCAGGCTCAATCACAAATATTGTAGGGATTTGGGTGGGGGCAGCAGGGGCCAGGCATTCTACAGCAGGGGCCAGGCAATAGCAGGGGAGGGGAGCAGACAAAACGCAGTGGGAGGGCCCAGCCCCCGGCCCCCCTGGCACGCTAAATAAAGATGGCCCCCATCATTGGTAACGTTCTCAGGTACGCAGTGGCAGAGTGGTAGAGCGCTCGACTGCTAACAGAAAGTTCAACAGTTAAAACCCTCGAGTCCAATCAATGTCCCTGGGTCATCCCAGCGTACGAATGAGTACCCGACATCTATTTGGGGGAAAGTCAAGACGTCTGGGCATAATACCAGCCACACAATCCCTTAGTATAGCCTTTACTTCTACTTACCCCGATGGTCTGCAATAGCTTTTTTAAAGGAAGATCTACTATTATCCGATTTAAGATTTATAGATAAACATTCAGCGGAATATATCCTCGTTTGTTTCATTCCAAAATGACTTGAAAATTTGAAAATGTAAAAGTTTTAGTTACTTTTATACTTTCATGACTTATTTGAAAAAGACTACAATTTGTATTCGTTAAACTTATTTTTTCCTTTATAAATTTTTTGACTTTCTATAAAAATGACTTTACAATTATTATTATGATCAATGTTTTCGTTTGTTCTAAATATTATATCAATTATTTTGTTCATAAATTTTTTTGTTCATCAATTGTTTTCTTTATCAATTTTTTGTTCATCAATTTTTTTGTTCATCAATTGTTTTCTTTATCAATTATTTTGTTCATCAATTATTTTGTTCATCAATTATTTTGTTCATCAATTGTTTTCTTTATCAATTATTTTGTTGATCAATTATTTTGTTCATCAATTTTTTTTGTTCATCAACTGTTTTCTTTATCACTTTTTTGTTCATCAATTATTTTGTTCATCAATTATTTTGTTCATCAATTATTTTGTTGATCAATTATTTCGTTTATCCATTATTTCGTTTTATTTGTCAGGTATTCCCGGAGTTTATCAAATCGTACAACCGGACAGTCCAAGCACTTTTGAAAGAGAACATGGCCAGTACTGACCAGCAGATGATAGGAGCCATGTTCTCACCCAAGATGCTCAACGACCAAAAAGTTGAAATACAGACGTACAGATGCAGAGATGGTCAGTATGGGCTGTACTCCTCGGACATCGTATACTTCTGTCTGGCTTACATTTGTAAAGAGGCAACAGAGTTGAGGAAATCAAACAAAACAATAGTGTGAATAGACACTGTTGACTTTGAAAATTATTGTGTAAATAGCTTGTTTAAGACCTATGTGTGAATATCTTTGTTGGCTGTAATACGATTTTTTTTACTGTTGACTTTTATAATTGTTGTGTAAATAGCTTGCTTTATTAATAAGACGTATGCGGATCCTCGTTGGCTGTAATATAATTTTTTTTAAAGATATTGAAATAATATTTTTGTATTAAATATGTTGACTTTATAGGAGGAAAACACATCTAGTTATTACTTGAATTTATTGATTTATTGAATATATCTAAGTTTGAACAGTTAGATTCATGAATTATATTGTTGGAACATTTTAATAAGCTGTTGAGCTATTTGTTGAATTCTATAAGGAAATGTGGTCGCAAAAGCAACAGTCTTTGAAGAAATGTATTGTAACATTTATTTAATGCAACTAATTTTTCACCCTCCCTCCCTCCCCCCCCCCACACACGCACGCACACCCAACCAAGTTTCTCAGTGCCGTTAAATAAAAAAAAAACATGTAGATGGTAGAAAACCCATTCGTGGTAGAGTTATCCTTTTTAATCACTCTGAATTTCTCCCATGCACGTACGCACCAACATTGCAAGATACCTTTTAGGGTACCACATTGTAGGTCGCGGTTTGCACCAACAGTGAAACATTTTTTTTATATATATATTGTTTTTTTTTTGGTGTTATTATTCCTCAATATGACATTCCAAAGTAAAGCATGTTTTAGCCAGTTATTAAAATGACTACTTAACAATATGACATGTCCGAGTTTGCTGTAAACATACGGCATATGAAGTTTTTTTTTGTATACATACATCATATACAGTTCGGTGTTTACCAATGTCCTAAGCAGTTTGTTGTATAGATACGTCATATACAGTTTGTTATATACACACGTCATATATACAGTTTACTGTATACATATGTCACATACAGTTTGCATACACACGTCATATATTTATACTAAAATTACCACATTCAAGCTTGATATTTACATTTTGCCTTTCGATACATTGTTGACTTATTTCCTTTGTTCTGCCTCGTCTGGACACGCACAAGTCCAGACACAGACAGGTCCAGACACACACAGGTCCAGACACACACAGGTCCCGACACACACAGGTCCCGACACACACAGGTCCCGACACACACAGGTCCCGACACACACAGGTCCCGACACACACAGGTCCCGACACACACAGGTACCGACACACACAGGTCCAGACACACACAGGTCCAGACACACACAGGTCCAGACACACACAGGTCCCGACACACACAGGTCCCGACACACACAGGTCCCGACACACACAGGTCCCGACACACACAGGTCCAGACACACACAGGTCCAGACACACACAGGTCCCGACACACACAGGTCCCGACACACACAGGTCCCGACACACACAGGTCCCGACACACACAGGTACCGACACACACAGGTCCAGACACACACAGGTCCAGACACACACAGGTCCCGACACACACAGGTCCCGACACACACAGGTCCCGACACACACAGGTACCGACACACACAGGTCCAGACACACACAGGTCCAGACACACACAGGTCCAGACACACACAGGTCCAGACACACACAGGTCCAGACACACACAGGTCCCGACACACACAGGTCCCGACACACACAGGTCCCGACACACACAATCGAGACATGGACAAAGCGACTTCCGTACCACGCCACTTTTCTCTCGTCCCCCCCACCCCCAATCAAAGATTTTAGCAAGTCATTTATATCACATTGACACTCCATTCGCCCTTGGCCCTGCACTACGGCACTACGTAATAATTAAGAACACCTTGTAGCCCGCCACCCGCGGTGTCAAAAAACTTTGCCCGCCCCCCTGCAATAGTCTAACATGCATTTGATATTCATTAATAAGGCTGTGTTGTTATGTATATATACTTGGTTACAAATTGGATTTATTCTTAGAAGTGTATTTATTAGATTTTTTTTAAAACTTCTAATACTGTTTTTACAACAGAAAAAAAGAGAATAAATAGATAATTATACATTTTTGAATAAAAAGATTGTCGTTGTATTTAATTATCTATTTGTTTCGGTGATTTCCTCAATTTCTCAAATACAATATCAGAATCTGGTCGTTCAGATTAGAAGACACGACCGGAAAGCCATTTCTTATGGTTAAAGCTAACTAGGTAATCTTTGGGCCCCCGATTTCAAAATCAGTAAATCTAGCCGATTCAATGTCTGGGGGACGGGTTTGTTGAGCCGTGTAAATTTCCTGACTGTCGACCTGACGTTCCAGGGTGCGACGTACGGTGAGGGCAAAGTGATTTTCACGGGTTGATAGGACATAAACACATCTAATCATTACAAGGACTCCACAAATCAGAATCGCCCCCCCGGGACCGTAAAAGATCACATGAGCTCAAAACGTGTGACGGGGGCACCAACATCGTTTTAACCTTGGAGAACAGAAGGGCCCCGTCCATAGAAGATTATAAAATGTCCATGATTTGCTAATGGCGGGCATCGACTTTGTTTTAGCACTTGGAAGAACAAAAGGGCCCGTTAGTAAAAGATTATAAAGGCCCAAGATTTGCAAAAGAGGGCATCAGCCTTGATTTGACAGTTGGGAAAAAAAGAAGGGCCCCCGTTGGAAAAAAAGATTGCAAAGACCCCAAAAATGGGGGGTATCACGATCGTCTTAACCGTCGGTAGAACGGAAAGGCCCCGTCCGTAAAAAGATTATGAAGGCCCGAGATGTTCAAAATAGGGCATTGACATCCTTTAAAGATTCGGGAGAACAGAAGAGCCCCCATCTATAAAATGTTACGTATGCCCAAGACTTGCGGTTGGGGGGGGCATCGAATTATTTTTTTTTCACCCGCCCCACTTAATGGTCCTTTAACTAGGGGCCTAAAAAATAAATACGTAACAACAGCTCTGTGTTGTGTTGATGCGTGCTCGAAATCGCCGCCTTATAATCTCATCACCAAAGCCCAATGTAACTGGGCCTGGTGATGAACGTCAGTGACAGTCCTAATGATGACGTCAGGATAGGGCAGGGCATAATGATGACGTCAGGGTTACGCATAGTCTTACAAGATCTATTGATTAAAAACATGTCCATTTTCATGATACATGTACAAAGTGTGTGTGTGTGTGTGTGTGTGTGTGCGGGTGTGTTTAATTTTCTCCAAGGTTGAACGCTTTGAATACCACTCGGGCCAAGTGTTTACTCTATTGAAAACTCTATTTCATTGTGTATTAGATATAAACCGTTTAATTTAAAACCAATTTCAGTTGATTCATAACCATTTTCCTATTTCATGGACAGGAGTGTGAGAATTTGACGGTTTCAAAAAGATGTTTCTATCTTGAATTGGCTGCGTTGCCAGGCGACCTACATGGCGTCGTAATATTTCTTTAAAATTATGGGATGTTTCTTTCAAAACAAGCGCATTATAATATATGTATACATATATATATATACATTTAATTTCCTGAACCCGTCCCTCTCAACAATAAAGAGAACAACAAATTAACTTCAATATTTGTTGTTTCAATTCATTAAAGAGTGCATTAGCTTTATGAACGAAAAAAATATATTGTAGGCTAAAAGATTTATTTCTAACACACCATGAATATGGTTTTCAGTAGGGTAAACAAATGGGTTATTGTTAATGTAGCCTTTATGTAAATCAATGTAGCATACATTACAGCGTGACTCCATTCTTATTTCAACCTCAATTCGCTAGACCAACCCAACTACGGCACGTGGGCCAAAAGGTTAGGGTTAGGACTTTTTAATCGTTTCAGACTGTAGCACAGATCTAGAATTTTATTTATATTAGTTCATTTCAACGCTGTTCATAAGGCCCGCCGGTCAAATTCACAAACCCCAATGTGTCCCGCGACTCAAAACTTTAGCCCACCTTTGAGCCAGACGTAGATATTTTTACTTAATATACAACGTATTCTTTGGGGGGGGGGATTCTTCGATGTTAATGGGTGGAGGAATAGGAACGAGATATGGAAGTTATGGGTCCCGGGTGAAGAAGTAAATATGGGGGGGGGCCCTAAAACTGAGATTTTTTTATAATGGGTATAAAATTGGATTTTTTTGGGGGTCCTTTGAAAATCAGGGCCCTTGAGCCTACGCCGTTAATTCTCCAACTGCGGGGATGTGGAAGTAATAAGGCGGCACCATGGTCCCGAGCACAATCAGCATGCTGTAGTTCGTCCAGTCACAGCAAACACGTACTGTGTACCCCGTGGTGCCTTCATACCCACTGCACACATGAGATTATGGCTATACAAATTAAAGTCTCCTTTAAGCCAATGAGAGCTCATCGGGGCTGATGAAGTTAAGAATTCATCAGTTACAGTAACCTCGGCATATGAAGGGATTGTGTGGTCAGCACTACGCCCAGCCGCCTAATCTCTCTCTAATTTATTATCAGGTACCCGTTTAAATTCTGGGTGGACTTGGGGACTTTCACCAGGGCCTGAAAACATCCCAAGGTTCTCAACGAGGTTCGAACCCAGAACTCTCCGGTCGACAGTCGAGCGCTCAACACGGCACGACCTCCCGTCCACTGATGACTATGGTATGGGGTGGGGGGGTACAGAAATATCAGTACTAGAACCGCCCCGTTTCGTGACTGATATGATCAAGAGATACGTGATCTATTCTCACAGGGATTTATTAACATGCTGATCTAGCTAACCATGAAATAGAAAACAAAAAAAAAATATGTATATCTTTGAAATGTTCAAATGCAAAGAAACATAACAATACGCGTATTCTATGGAAACAAAATAATTCTTTATTTAGGAATCACTGCACTCATATTTTACCTCATGTTTTTCTTGTTTTGAAACATTTTCAATTCGTATGCTAAATGTTACTGATAAATATTATGTGTAAATGATAAATGAAGTTTTGGACTCATCTTTCGAGCATTGCAAAGTTATGGTTATAGTATCTTCAGAGAAAAAAAAAACAAAGATTATTTTCGAAGTATTTATTGGACCAACCAGTGTTATCAGGCAGGTCGTTACGTGTGCATCGTGTCAATAGCATTTGTTAAACCGGAGGTAGATGTTGCAGCCGTAAAGGAGGTAACCTAATCTTGAATTATTATAAATAATGTTTACATTTCTATATCTTTGCCGAACTTTGTGAATATCTATAACAGTATGGTGTTAGTCTGTCTGTTTGTTACTTTGTCTGTTTATCAAAGCTTTTATCGATCTTATAGTTCTTCTTTTTTATATCTATTTTGTCTGACTCTGTGTATGTGTGACAGACTGATTGTCTGTCTGGTATGCCTGCCCGGTACGCTTTCCATCTGTGTATGTATCAGGGCAAGTAATGGGTCACTGAGCTTGACCCATGACCCATGTGACCCATCAAGTTCTTGACCCATGACCCATCATGACCCATTGAACGTTGTTATTTTCAAGATGGCGGCCGTCGCCATAGAAACCATTTTGAAATAAAAAAAAAATCGCGACGACGGGTTTTTTTTTAGGGTCGGGCGGAGACTAAGGATGGGTCGTGGGTCAGGGAACATTGACCCATGACAGGCTTATGTAAAGTACAGGTCTGTGTAAAGTACAGGTCTGTGTAAAGTACAGGTCTGTGTAAAGTACAGGTCTGTGTAAAGTACAGGTCTGTGTAAAGTACAGGTTTGTGTAAAGTACAGGTCTGTGTAAAGTACAGGTCTGTGTAAAGTACAGGTCTGTGTAAAGTACAGGTCTGTGTAAAGTACAGGTCTGTGTAAAGTACAGGTCTGTGTAAAGTACAGGTCTGTGTAAAGTACAGGTCTGTGTAAAGTACAGGTCTGTGTAAAGTACAGGTCTATGTAAAGTACAGGTCTGTGTAAAGTACAGGTCTATGAAAAGTACAGGTCTATGTAAAGTACAGGTCTATGTAAAGTACAGGCCTATGTTAAGTACAGGTCTGTGTAAAATACAGGTCTGCGTAAAATACATGCCTATATAATGTATAGGTCTGTGTAAAATACAGGCCTATTTAAAGTACAGGCCTGTGTAAACTACATGCCTATGTAAAGTACAGGTCTGTGTAAAATACAGGCCTATGTAAAGTACAGGTCTGTGTAAAATACAGGCCTATGTAAGTTACAGGCCTGTGTAAAGTAGAAGCATGTGCTCCATACACTGATGTGGTATGTCTATAAGTCTTCTCGATTTGTGTGTTTATTACTAATAATAGGTTCTGCTGTTTGTGCTTTCTGGTTTGCAAACGTTCAGTCATCATAATCATGCGCCATTTCGGAGTGGACCAGTTTTACATGTTTCTTGGAAAACAGCATATGTTACATGAAGCAATGGCTTTATCTCACCTCCACTGAAATGTTATCAATGTAGGCCATGTTTGATATTTAATCATTTGTTTATAGCTAAATTTCCATACCTGTCAAGCTCGCAGGGTAAACTGCTACCCAACAGGTAAAATGCTTGTGTAACCCCCCCCCCCCACTCCTAAACGGCCAGCCAATCAGACGGTATCACCCACGTAACAGCCAGAAAAGGGCGAGGTGTTCTTGGTCCTGCCATTAGTTAGTGGCAAGGTGAGCAAACGCTGTCCACTTCTACCAACAGGTAGAGGAAAAGGTTGTGCCAGCCTTAAGGACATCACGTGTTTTTGTTTTTATTTTATTTTGACCGCTTTGATCATTGATAAAAGGTCGAGAGGCGATCTTCTTAGAACCAATGTTAACATGCGGATTTATTTTACCCTCGCCGAAATATTCCCTACTTTTTTTTTTTTCGTATCTTTGTACATTTCCTGAAAATTCTGACAAATAATTTAGATTATTGAGCAATGAAGAGAAGTGTACAATGTATTGTATTTAAAAAAAAAATAAATTTTAGTTTAAATATTATTATAAGAATATTGATTAAAAAAAAAAAAAATAATTCGTACTAACTCAAACAAAGAATTTCATTACACTTTTTAAAAAAAAATATTAGGATTCTATTATTTCTATGTAACAAAGCGTTGCGCTGCATCTGGTTTTATTCAAATTTATATTTCTATTTTAATCAGGGGAGGAAACTAATGTGAGTGTGTCTCATCAGTGCCGGCCATGTTCAATGTGCTACGGTCACGGGGATTCCCTTGCATATTATGATTCTACTAGCTGTACCCTGCAAAACCTTTGCATAGAGTTATATCCCCTTATGCTTGATCGGTAGGCTAGGTTATTTTTTGGTTTCGGGCAGATCCGATTTTTTTCATGGTTGTATTTTAAACTGGAATACTGTTGATATATTCTTTACTTTCGATTTAACGCACACTGGAAATGAGTATTATTATATATGATAATTAGAAACTTCAATTTTCTCTTTAGAAGCAGACGACATTACTTGGGAGAGAAACTTACTGTGGGGAATGTCTCCCTGTCAAGAATCTGGGGAAAGTGGCGAGTCAATATTTACATCAGTTGATATTAGAAGCAAAAAAATGTCAGAAAATGAGGGGTGGGGTGGGGGTCGGGAAGAGATAACATTTCTGGTTATTGACATTCTTTTATCTATCTATCTATCTATCTATCTATCTATCTATCTATCTATCTATCTATCTATCTATCTATCTATCTATCTATCTATCTATCTATCTATCTATCTATCTATCTATCTATTTATCTATCTATCTATCTATCTATCTATCTATCTATCTATCTATCTATCAATCTATCTATCTATCTATCTATCTATCTATCTATCTATCTATCTATCTATCTATCTATCTATGTAATCTAACTATCTATCTATCTATTTATCTATGTAATCTAACTATGTAATCTATCAATCTACTTTATCCACTCTATCTATCATCTCTCTGTTTATCTGTATTAAAAAAAACAGCTGTTAAAACTATACATCCAATTTTAGAATCTAACGAATGTAACGGAACATCATGGCATTCAACCAGTTCAGACTTGTCTCTCGTTTTGTCAAGTCAGCCTCCTGTATAGTCCTCTACCTAATTCTGGGATTAATTTTTTCGGCCGTCTTCTGGAAGATTCCCACCAACATCTTTAGATCTTCAGAGGGCTCTGTAACAGTTTCAAAAAGCCAAGATACGATTAAATCAACATCCACCGTATCCAAACGTCAAAGTTCAATGAACGCCATCACGGATGGAAGATCTCCAGAATATGACCGCGATCAATCGTGTTATGACCAACCTATAGTCAACGGAAATGACGTCACCACGGTAAAGAGATCGGCGCTAGATAACCACGCAGATGGAGTATACCCGCCCAAATATGGATTATCCTCACCAGGTCAGTAAAAGGCGAGGTAAATTGCGTTTGAACTTGTAAGGCCGTCAGTTAGGTAGCAGTGGCACCAGCCACCAGTCACAGCTCCTTCTCCCTGAGCACATCAAATACATGACATGGGTCGCCTTTAGGTAACTGGATGTTTGAGTACACAGCAGTACCAGTCTGGGGAACCGTGCTATTCCAGAATCCTGACTCGACCAAGCTATTTTGACCCGAATTGAGGAACATACCATTGGCTGCAGGTGAGCTACCTGGTTCTTTAAAATAAAATTATTTCAGTCACCTCTAAGCGTGAGATGTGATGGTCCATTGTTCACCCCTTCAATCATTTTTGTAGCTCATATGTGTGTGTGTGTGTATACACCACCTTGTCTTTCGCAAATGGCTATGTGGTGAGCACCAATAGAGAAATAATGCAAAGTTAGTGTGATCAAACACACTTTTTTCTTCTAATAATCATTTCGACTCAGTTATTAGTGGTCTATAAGGAAAGTAGGGTAGCAAAGTATTATTTTGAGTAATCCACTATTTTCGCAACAGCTAACACTCCAATTGTATATCACGTTAGTCACTGCAGAAAGCAAGGGAGAATTTAAGATGACGAGACTGGTGAATTAATTGCATAAACTACCTCAAGACGGGCACGCACTTCTAGCTAGTTTAAAAAATTCAATAATAACATGTAATTTCTTCTGCATCAGCCGAACACATTTCCTAAATATAAAATGATGTTTCGTTTAAATTTTTTTTAGGTTAAATAATATTAAACATATTAAAAATATAATTGATTTATAATATTTGAGACTGAAATTTTTTATAGTGTAATGGTCCTTATAAAGGATATGGCATATCTACTTCCCTAGATCGCACAACGCTAATAATTATTATTTTTGCAATTAGCTTTTTATACAATTGCCGAATGCACAA
>JAGDYQ010000167.1:2116449-2176449 GCA_021962125.1 Bulinus truncatus
AAACGCAGACACGCACGACAGACGACGTGCCGGTCTGTGTTATCGCTCTTAAAGATTGGTTCGTGACGTCACACTGTTTTCATACGACTGACGCATGACGCATGCGTCAAAGAAAACGCAGCGGTATGTTTTGACTCTGTCGGCTACTGACCACAGCCGTCTCTATTGTTAAACTATCTCGCAGGCGGTGTACAAAGCTTCTAAAACTAACTGCTCTTAAAATATTTCTTTATTTTAGCATTATCTTGTTCAAGCTACCCACAACTTTCTCAGCGGTTCACGCCCCTGAGAACTGTAAATGGAATGTGTCCCAATCTGACCCATCTACTACATAATTGAAAAAAAAAATACTTCATATGATATGCAGCCTGACCTATGACCTTATAATGACGTCTTATTGAAGTTGTCATTAATGAAACATAATTAGTAAGTAAAAATACTTTTTCGCATTTTTTCCGCACTTGAAAAAATAAATATAGCATTTTCTAGCATTTTTCTTCTAAAATCTGGCATTTAAAACAGATTTACATTTGGCAACACTGGCCCAACTGTTGACCAGGCCCGTAGCATGCGGGGGGGGGGGGCATGGGGTTGGGCCTTCACTGCGTTTTATCTGGCCCCCTCTGCTTGTTTGCTCTGCTTAGTAACATTTATTTCCAGCCCCCCTCTCTTCTATTGGCCTGTCCTCTGATGTAGAATTTTCACACTACGGGCCTGCTGTTAACATTAGATATCTCAAGCAGGAACCTCAGGTTCTGCTAATTGTCTTCTCAGCTTTAAGTGTATACATGCCTTTAAAATGAGGGGAGGGGGGCGTAAAGATTGTTGGGCGTTGTGCTAGCCATACCAACACTGAAAATGCCGCGTCTTTGAAAAGGTGAATTCCACACTACGCTTCTGACACTTCCCTAATTTATTTCAATTTCAGTCACGTACCCTATTTAAAACTAGATAAATATGGCAACTTTCAGCAGGAATTAGCTTACCTTATGCTAGGAAGTAATGTAAACTCTTTTCTGATGGTGTTTCTGATCTTGTCAAAATATTTCCAGCTTTGGACGTACCCAGTAATCTTCACGTTCTGGTCTGGGAGACTCTTGAAAATTGGGTCAAAGTAGGCGTACTTCGTCTCCTGGACCTTAGCCCAGCTGGAAAAAAAATGTTGGCGAAAAAAAAAAATTTCTTTGGAAATGTGTGATAAACACTGATAAATCTATTATATTTACTAGAATAAAGAGAGGCAATGGTGAACACTTTAGTCACGATGCATAGACTGCTTTGTGCTATGCACATTCAAGATGTTTGCAGATGACTAAATCAGACACCCAGAATAACCCAAAAAAATGTGTCTTTAATAGCCTTGTCAGGTAGAAGTAACATGCTACAATTAACTATGTAACTGGTGGATGTATTGACATGAAATGCCACAGTTAGTAGATGGTCCTGTCCGGGACGGACAGATTTAAGAAGGGGGCGGTGTTGTGACCCTCTTAATTTAACACACGGCGCTGCACTATTCGTCACCTGTACAGGTGTGTAAAAACAGGAGATGAGGACGATGCATGGAGACCAGTGACGTGACCTGATTTTGTAGGTGTGGACCGGACATGTGTAGTTAATTGATTTTTGTTTGGAGAACAAGGAGTTCGTGACCTGGGGAGTACACGTTCGACTCGCTTGTGGCCGGCAGTGATTTTTTTTCCTTGGTGGATGTATTAGTTTAGCTTAGTAGTTGCAGATTTAATGTTAAGTGACTTTGTAGTCATAACTAAAAGTACTGGTCTAGTTATATTGAACCCACGTGTCCTGTGTATCATTCTGTCTGTGTATAGTAGATAAAGTTATATATATATATATATATATATATATATATATATATATATATGATACATAATTTTTTTTTAAAGTAAACGAGTCTTGGTGAAATGAATTTGAACGATACTGCCAGTACCCATCTCTTTCCCCCAAAAAAACGTTTAGCACTTCAGTCAGTAAAGTCTTAAAGCAACAAACCTGCCATCAACCGATCTCTCTTCCACCCTCGTCAATTGAAACAACGAGGTTAGATCGGGGCGGGTCTTGTACGGGTTTACGAACGCGCGACGCCCAGTCTGTTTCCCCAGACCGAGAACAGCGGCGTACTCAAACATCCGGTTCCCCAGGCGACCCAAATGGTGGGTGATGGTCAGGAGGAGCGACGATTCGGTGGGTGTGGTCGTGATGGGGTGTGAGGCGTTTGAGACCGTGGATACGTCACTCCGGTCGGCCAGCGATGAGACGCTGTTGTTGGTAGCAGACATTCGCTGGTGAGGACCTCCATGGGAGTTGATGTTTTTTGACCTTTGACTTTGACCAACAAGCGGACCGTCTTCTGTTATAGAGTTGGTCACGACTGGACGCTTCATTCTGCTGACGTTGGCGGGAAAGTTCAAGATGAGGGTCGAGGTTAATCCCAAAATAAGGAGCACAGATACAAAGGTGGCTGACTTAGCGAAACGTTTGATTTGTCTGACCTGGCTACAGCCCATGTTGGTACCTTACATTCCATTGAATTCCAACAGTCTGTGAGAATTGATAATGAATCAATTTATAAATTTTTTCTAAAAAAAAGATAAAAGATACAAAAAAAACTTTATAAATATATTTATTAACATATAGATATACAAATGTATATAAAGATATATATATATATATATATATATATATATATATATATATATATGAATAGATATAGTTTAGTTGGATGATGGATCGACTGATTAATTGATCGATTGATTGATAGGTGGGTGGTTGAGTGGATGGAGACAGGTAGGCAAGTAGAAAAATATATCATTTTGAGAACCTAATTCTATTTATACGCCAAGAGCAGAAAAAAACAGACAGACCGTCAGACAGACAGATAGATAGATATATAGATAGATAGACAGATGGATAGATAGATGTGGATATAGATAGATAGATGGATGGATAGATAGACAGACAGACAGAGAGTGATAGATAGATAGATAGATAGATAGATAGATAGATAGATAGATAGATAGATAGATAGATAGATAGATAGATAGAGAGATAGATAGATAGATAGATAGATAGATAGATAGATAGATAGATAGATAGATAGATAGATAGATAGATAGATAGATAGATAGATAGATATGGATATAGATAGATATATGGATGGATATATAGACAGACAGACAGAGAGTGATGATAGATAGATAGATAGATAGATAGATAGATAGATAGATAGATAGATAGATAGATAGATAGATAGATAGATAGATAGATAGATAGATATGCATATAGATAGATAGATGGATGGATAGATAGACAGACAGACATAGAATGATAGATAGATAGATCGATAGATAGATAGATAGATAGATAGATAGATAGACAGATAGATAGATAGATAGATATGCATATAGATAGATAGATGGATGGATAGATAGACAGACAGACATAGAATGATAGATAGATAGATCGATAGATAGATAGATAGATAGATAGATAGATAGATAGATAGATAGATAGATAGATAGATAGATAGATAGATAGATAGATAGATAGATAGATAGATAGATAGATAGATAGATAGATAGATAGATAGATAGATAGATAGATAGCACAAAATAACTTACATCAAAGCAGAACCTCGTTTCACCGATGTTGCGATCTGTTAAAAAAAATTGTTTGGCAAAGAACACAAAGTCTTTTACGCAGTGTGTTTTGGCTATACATACTTTTAACGTTACTTAAAAGATAAACGTGCCCGAATGCTTCCGTTATCAGTTTAACGCCATATTAAGTCAGTTATATCTGATATCTCAATGAAAAAAAAATTGAAAAAAAAAACTCCACATTCAAAATCAGAGATACGACTCGATGGACGTAGACAAATGCTTCTATAACACTAACCACTTCTAACATATTAGAATTTTTCTACATCCTACCAGAAGTTCGGTCAAGTCGGTCTTAATTCCTGGAAGGTGTTTATTCATTAACAGAAAAAATTTGAATATGTGTTTAACATTACCAGTATATTCTTTTTTTTTAATCTGTAGATAAATAAATAAAAAATATAAGTGTATCGACTTTCAAGTAGTCGAAGTGATGATACCAACAGTATCGCATGACAGCGGTTACATCCATTACGAACTTTTTGAGCATCCGAAAACAATAAAGCAATAAAGATTTATTATTAATTTTTTTTTTATTTATTTCACTCTGTTTCACCGTTACGACCCATGGCACATATCACTTAGTTTCAACGTTGTAACGAGAGTAGCACATATCACTTCGTTTCAACGTTGTAACGAGAGTAGCACATATCACTTCGTTTCAACGTTGTAACGAGAGTAGCACATATCACTTCGTTTCAATGATGTAACGAGAGTAGCACATATCACTTCGTTTCAACGTTGTAACGAGAGTAGCACATATCACTTCGTTTCAACGTTGTAACGAGAGTAGCACATATCACTTCGTTTCAACGTTGTAACGAGAGTAGCACATATCACTTTGTTTCAACGTTCTAACGAGAGTAGCACATATCACTTCGTTTCAACGTTGTAACGAGAGTAGCGCATGTCGCTTCGTTTCAACGTTGTAACGAGAGTAGCACATATCACTTCGTTTCAACGTTGTAACGAGAGTAGCACATATCACTTCGTTTCAACGTTGTAACGAGAGTAGCACATATCACTTTGTTTCAACGTTGTAACGAGAGTAACACATATCACTTCCAAATGTCTGTCAGAAGACCCGCAGTCATTATTCTTCTTTATTTGAATACGAATCATTATCGATGGAAGGATGGTTGGGGGGGGATGGCGAGGCTTACGACTGTTCTTATAGACAGGCATACTGCACCCCAGCTAAGTGCCCCGCTGCAAAAGAGGCGCCCATCAAGTATTAATCCATTTTTTAGCCTACTACATCCTTAATACCCCTGGAAATCTCCACCTATGGTAGTCAGTTTACATCAATCCTCCACTGATAGTCAGTATCCATCAATCATCCACTGGTAATCAGTATCCATCAATCATCCACTGGTAGCCAGTATCCATCGATCATCCACTGGTAGCCAGTATCCATCAATCATCCACTGGTAGCCAGTATCCATCAATCATCCACTGGTAACCAATATCCATCAATCATCCACTGGTAGCCAGTATCCATCAATCATCCACTTGCGGTCAGTATCCATCGATCATCCACTGGTAGTCAGGATCCATCAATCATCCACAGTTATCCATCAATCATCCACTGGTATCCATCAATCATCCACTGGTATCCATCAATCATCCACAATTATCCATCAATCATCCACATTTATCCATCAATCATCCACAGTTATCCATCAATCATCCACAGTTATCCATCAATCATCCACAGTTATCCATCAATCACCCACAGTTATCCATCAATCATCCACAGTTATCCATCAATCATCCACTGGTATCCAATGAGGCGGATAATAATCCTCGTAGACAAAGCCTTTATACTCAAATGTATCGGGAGCCGGAAATTTCTTGTAGAATATCACTTGACCACCGGTCAGCCAGGCCGTCCACCAGCCGAACGAGCCGACGGAGACAATCCCGTGCTGGCAGCTGGACAGGAGAGCGAAGTGGATTTCCGGCTCGAGCCGTGGCAGGACGACCACGTCTGTCTCGTTGAAATTGTTCAGGCACCACTTGTGGTTGTTGCCGGCCACAAGAAAGATGACGCTATAGCCTTTCAGCAGTGACCTCATTTTGTCCATGGATTTGGTGAAGAAAGATTTGGGCGCCTCCAGGGTGTTGGACGTGGATTTTTTGTCCTTCTGCCTGACGTGAATCCCCACGAGCACTGCGTCAGTCATGTTGAACTTCTGAAGAGTCTCTTGTTTGTACTTGTCAACATATGTTCTAAAAATAAACCATACAAATAAAATTAATGAGTCTGTGAAATTTAGAGTAATAAAACAATACAATCCACCAATATAATCCACCAAAACAATCCATCAATACAATCCACCAATACAATCCATCAACACAAACCATCAATACAATCCATTAATACAATCCACCAATACAATCCACCAAAACAATCCATCAATACAATCCACCAATAAAATTCATCAATACAATCCATCAATACAATCCACCAATACAATCCACCAATACAATCCACCAATACAATCCACCAATATAATCCACCAATACAATCCATCACTTTTTATCCGGTTGAGAAATTACATCGCCATGCAGGCCCCAGGATTGTATGGGCCACAATTGAGAGATTTCATTTTTTAGTAGCAACCCACCCCTCCCCCATCCCTTTAACTTGAAATGGTTGCGGTAGAACCCTCACTTGGTAGCGACGCCCACTGGCCCTAAGTAAATGCGTTGGTCAGGTTCTAGAGGTTTAAGCAGGAGTAGCCTCAAGCTACTATCGACGACACTGACCACAGGTGTTTACATAATATATTATGATAATGGTCTCATCCGCTTGAAGGCTTAGTAACCATTTGACTACCATAACTAATGACTTTTAATATAATGTGCTCTGAATGCTCATTTTAGGGTGATAGAATATCGATCTGACATCAATATATATTGAATGAACTTCTCACTAAATCCAATGTAACGTAGCGTGTTTAATTTGACGACAACAAAAAAATTTCATCGCCGCATTGCTCCCTATAAGCTGCGCGCGTTGTCGCATGCAGACAAATCACGTACACACGTAGTGCTTCGTTTAGTTGGCAACTAGACCGTTAAAACACCTTCTGAATTGGTACAGCTAATATCTTTCGCCTCAAAAAGCCATTGGAAAATTGCAGTGAACATATGCTTGGGGGGGGGGGCAATTTCTTTGATTTAATTAGGCTATAAACCTTTAACTAAAAAAACAAACAAAAATAATTGTTAGCAATTCATTCTACACACTCAAAGTATCTGAATAATTACAGATTCATTTTAAATTTAATGAATGCTGAATGCATATATTTCAGTCAATTAACATTGGATTATTATATCAAACGAATAAAATGTGACGTAAGTAGAAAAAAAACTGCATAGCAACTGAAATGAATATGACTACATGCAAATTTTAGGAATTAACACTTATCCTACTATCCAAATGATATATTTATCTAGGAATGTAAACAGACGATTTGGTATAGACATAAGGCGAGAGTTGGTTTAGTTCACTTAGCCCTAACGGGCCATCGGGGGAGATGAAGTGTAGAATTCATCTGTTTCTATAACCTCGGCATAAGGGGACGGATGGTCGTGCGGTAACGCGCTCGACTGTCGATCTGAAGGTACCTGGTTCGATCTCCGGTGAGGACCAAGGAAATTTTTCAGGTCTTGGCTCAAGTTCCCGATATATCTCCCGTGGTGCCTCCATGGCCATTGCACTATCGGCTATGGTGGGGATGAAAGAAGGGCACCATAAAACCGTCCCATTAGTGGTTTATAGGATCTAAGGGATTTCATCTCATCCTTACAGGGACTTTACACACATAACCTCGGCATAAAAAGGGATTACTTCCCCAAACTTAAAGTCAGGTACCCATTTAAAGCTGGGTGGACTTGTGGGACGACTTTGCACCAAATAGCACATGAAAAATTCCATGAGCCTCACCGAGGATCGAACCCAGGACTCTCAGGTCGACTGTCGAGTGTCTACACCACCCGGCCACCCGTCCCACAAGGAGTTGGTTTACCCCCCTGTAAAGACGAGGCGTGTATCCTTTATATCCTATTCTATAATCCAGTGAAGGCAGACGTTTTTTATTATTTTTGCCCTGATTTCATCCCCTATCGAAACCAAATGTGCAATGACCATGCAGGCACCACGGGAACAGTACATATATAACGTTTCCTTAATTTATGTCAGGTAACCCTTTTTTAAAACAAGATAAACATGGCCAAATTCAGCCGGAATTAGTTTACCTTATGCTAGGAAGCAATGTAAATTCTTTTCTGATTGTGCTCCTGATCATGTCGAAATATTTCCAGCTCTGGACATACCCTATTATCATAACGTTGCGTCTTGGAAGAGTCTTGAAAAGTGGGTCAAAGTAGGCATACTTCGTTTCCCCGACAACAGCCCAGCTGGGGAAATTGATCAACAAAGCAGCCATTTTAATATTTGCATAGAAATCGCTACACATAAGATAGCTGAAGTAAAATATGAAGAATTAGAATGAATAAATATACACTATGATTAAGAAAGAACCGTCAATCAAGTTAGTTTTGTTATTGTTTTTTGCGTTTCATACGTTCAACTAGAAGGTCTGTTATTGGCACGATTTTTGTTTTCAATGAGATTTATTTCATTACTAACAGTACCCTGCAAAACCTTTGCCATTGCATAGAGTTATATCTTCTTAGGCTTGATCGGTAGGCTAAGTTATTTTTTTTTTTGGTTTCAGGTAGATCCGATATTTTAATGATTGTATTTTTAAACTGGAATACTGTTGTATAAATTCTTGACTTTCGATTTAACGCAGAACACAAATCGCTATTATTTTATTAAATTTTAGGTTATTAAAAACAAGGACAACTGTGCAGTAGTTTGATAGCATTATAAGATTCCTAATTTTTTTAATTAATCGGACAATCAATAATATAAGTGGTGGCTGTGGGTTTAGCGGTTTCAAGGAACTAGTGGTTTCTGTCTCCGACCTATATCTACCGTGGTCATTGTGCATTCGGCAATTGTATAAAAGAAAGCAATTTAAAAAACAATAATTATTGGCGTTGTGCGATCTAAGAGATGAATGCCACATCCTTTTAAGGACATTACACACAAAAAAATTTAGTCTAAGTATTGTAATCAGTTATATTTTTTATGTTTAATATTATTTGGTAAAAAAAATTTAAACAGGCTCATTTTATGTTTGAAATGTGTTCGGCTGATGTAAGAGAAATTGTATTATTAGTGTTAAACTAGCTAGAAGTGCGATGCCCGTCTTAGGTATTTTTGCAATTAGCTTTCACTTTCAGTCTCGTCATCTTAAATTCTCCCGCGCTTGCGCAGTGACTAGTGATACGAATTGGAGAGTTTTCGCTGTTACATGAAATTGATTACCAAAATAACTTTGCTATACCCTACTTTCCATAAGACTATGTGACTAGTCAGAAATAAGTTAATGAAGAAAAAGTGTGTTTATTTTTACCTAACACATCTCATTATTTCTCCAGTGGTGCCTACATAGCCATTGCGCAAAAAACAAAAGTGATGATATGCACACACACACACAAAATGACAATACAAAAATGATTGAAGGGGTAAACAATAGACCATCATCTCACTCTTACAGTGACTGAAATAGATTTTTTTAAGACCACTTAGCTCACCTTTTGTCAATGGTATGTTCCTCAACTCGGGTCAAGAGAAATAGCTTGGTCAGGTCAGGACTGGACTTGTACGAGTTCACGAAGGCGTGACGTCCGGTCGCGTTCCCCAGACCGAGAACCATGGCGTACTCAAACATCCGGTTGCCTAGGCGACCCATGTCGTGTTTGATGGTCAGGAAAAGAGGAGCTGTGACTGGTGGCACGGCACTTGCACCTTTGCTTGACCTTTCTAAGTTCATGACTTTGGTACTCTCATAACCTTTGACCTGGTAGGGGATAATTCTAGATTTGGACGTGTAGCTTCCATCTGTGACGTTATCTATATCCGATCTCTTTGTGGTGACATCATTTCCGTTGACCTGGGTTGGTCTGCTACCGTTGAGTGGGGTCGTATTCTGAGATCTTCCATCCGTGATGGTATTCATTGAACTTTGACGTTTGGATACGGTGGATGTTGATTTAATCGTATCTTGGCTTTTTGAAACTGTTACAGAGCCCTCTGAAGATCTAAAGATGTTGGTGGGAATCTTCCAGAAGACGGCCGAAAAAATTAATCCCAGAATTAGGAAGAGGACTATACAGGAGGCTGACTTGACAAAACGAGAGACAAGTCTGAACTGGTTGAATGCCATGATGTTCCATTACATTCGTTAGATTCTAATATTGGATTTATAGTTTTAACAGTTTTTTTTTTAAATACAGATAAACAGAGAGATGATAGAGTGGATAGAGTAGATTGATAGATTAAATAGTTAGATTACATTGATAGATAGATAGTAAGATTACATTGATAGATAGATAGATAGATAGATAGACAGATAGATAGATAGATAGATAGATAGACAGATAGATAGATAGATAGACAGACAGACAGATAGATAGATAGATAGATAGATAGATAGATAGATAGATAGATAGATAGATAGATAGATAGATAGATAGATAGATAGACAGACAGACAGACAGATAGACAGACAGATAGGTAGATAGATAGATAGATAGATAGATAGATAGATAGATAGATAGATAGATAGATAGATAGATAGATAGATAGATAGATAGATAGATAGATAGATAGATAGATAGATAGATAGATAGATGATTTGCTTCAAGTAGCACGCAGAAAATTATATATATATATATATATATATATATATATATATATATATATAAAAGAATGACAATAACCAGGAATGTTATCTCTTCCCGACCCCCCCCCCACACACACACCACCCCTCATTTATCTGACATTTTTTTTTTGCTTCTAATATCAACTGATGTAAATATTGACTCGCCACTTTCCCCAGATTCTAGAAAGGAGACATTCCCCACAGTAAGTTTCTTTCCCAAGTAATGTCGTCTGCTTCTAAAGAGAAAATTGAAGTTTCTAATTATATAATCATAATATGCAAGGGAATCCCCGTGACCGTAGCACAATGAACATGGCCGGCACGGATGAGACACACTCACATAAGTTTCCTCCCCTGATTAAAATAGAAATATAAATTTGAATAAAACCAGATGCAGCGCAACGCTTTGTTACATAGAAATAATAGAATTCTAATATTTTTTTTAAAAAAGGTGTAATGAAATTCTTTGTTTGAGTTAGCACGAATTATTTTTTTTCTTTTAATCAATATTCTTATAATAATATTTAAACTAAAATTTATTTTTTTTTTAAATACAATACATTTTACACTTCTCTTCATTGCGCAATTATCTACATTATTTGTCAGAATTTTCAGGAAATGTACAAAGATACGAAAAAAAAAGTAGCGAATATTTCGGAGAGGGTAAAATAAATCCAAATGTTAACATTGGTTCTAAGAAGATCGCCCCTCGACCTTTTAGCGATGATCAAAGCGGTCAAAATAAAAAAAAACACGTGATGTCTGAAAGGCTGGCACAACCTTTTCCTCTACCTGTTGGTAGAAGTGGACAGCGTTTGCTCACCTTGCCATTAACTAATGGCAGGACCTTCAACACCTCGCCCTTTTCTGGCTGTTACGTGGGTGATACCCCCTGATTGGCTGGCCGTTTAGGAGTGGGGGGGGGAGGGGGGTTACACAAGCGTTTTACCTGTATGGTATCAGTTTACCCTGCGAGCTTGACAGGTATGGAAATTTAGCTATAAACAAATGATTAAATATCAAACATGGCCTACATTGATAACATTTCAGTGGGAGGTGAGATAAAGCCATTGCTTCATGTAACATATGCTGTTTTCCAAGAAACATGTACAGAAACTGGTCCACTCCGAAATGGCGCATGATTATGATGACTGAACGTTTGCAAACCAGAAATCACAAGCAGCGGTACCCAGTATTAGTAATGAACACACAAATCACGAAGACTTATAGACTTACCACCCCAGTGTACGGAGCACATGCTTCTACTTTACACAGGCCTGTACTTTACATAGACCTGTACTTTAAATAGGCCTGTATTTTACACAGACCTGTACTTTACATAGGCCTGTATTTTACACAGGCCTGTACTTTACACAGGCCTGTACTTTACATAGACCTGTACTTTAAATAGGCCTGTATTTTACACAGACCTGTACTTTACATAGACCTGTACTTTACACAGACCTGTACTTTACACAGACCTGCACTTTAAATAGGCCTGTATTTTACACAGACCTGTACTTTACATAGGCCTGTATTTTACACAGGCCTGTACTTTACATAGACCTGTACTTTACACAGACCAGTACTTTACATAGGCCTGTACTTTACACAGACCTGTACTTTACACAGACCTGTACTTTACATAGGCATGTGCTTTACACAGACCTGTACTTTACATAGACCTGTACTTTACACAGACCTGTACTTTACATAGGCCTGTACTTTACACAGACCTGTACTTTACACAGACCTGTACTTTACATAGGCATGTACTTTACACAGACCTGTACTTTACACAGACCTGTACATTACATAGACCTGTACTTTCCACAGACCTGTACTTTCCACAGACCTGTACTTTACACAGATCTGTTCTTTACACACACCTGTACTTTACACAGACCTGTACTTTACACTGACCTGTACTTTACACACACCTGTACTTTACACACACCTGTACTTTACACACACCTGTACTTTACACACACCTGTACTTTACACACACCCCTGTACTTTACACACACCTGTACTTTACATAAGCCTGTCATGGGTCAATGTTCCCTGACCCACGACCCATCCTTAGTCTCCGCCCGACCCTAAAAAAACCCGTCGTCGCGCGATTTTTTTTAAATTTCAAAATGGTTTCTATGGCGACGGCCGCCATCTTGAAAATAACAACATTCAATAGGTCATGAAGGGTCTGGTTCAAGAACTTGATGGGTCATATGGGTCATGGGTCAAGCTCAGTGACCCATTACTTGCCCTGATACATACACAGATGGAAAGCGTACCGGGCAGGCATACCAGACAGACAATCAGTCCGTCACACATACACAGAGTCAGACGAAATAGATATAAAAAAGAAGAACTATAAGATCGATTAAAGCTTTGATAAACAGACAAAGTAACAAACAGACAGACTAACACAATACTGTTATAAATATTCACAAAGATCGGCAAATGTATAGAAATGTAAACATTATTTATAATAATTCAAGATTAGGTTACCTCCTTTACGGCTGCAACATCTATCTCCGGTTTAACAAATGCCATTGACACGATGCACATGTAACGATCTGCCTGATAACACTGGTTGGTCCAATAAATACTTCGAAAATAATCTTTGTTTTTTTTTTCTCTGAAGATAATATAACCATAACTTTGCAATGTTCGAAAGATGAATCCAAAACTTCATTTATCATTTACACATAATATTTATCAGTAACATTTAGCATACGAATTGAACATGTTTCAAAACAAGAAAAACATGAGGTAAAATATGAGTGCAGTGATTCCTAAATTAAGAATTATTTTGTTTCCATAGAATACGCGTATTGTTATGTTTCTTTGCATTTGAACGTTTCAAAGATATACACATTTATTTTTGTTTTCTATTTCATAGTTAGCTAGATCAGCATGTTAATAAATCCCTGTGAGAATGGAACACGTATCTCTTGATCATATCAGTCACGAAACGGGACGGTTCTAGTACTGATATTTCTGTTACCCCCCCCCCATACCATAGTCATCAGTGGACGGGAGATCGTGCGGTGTTGCGCGCTCGACTTTCGACCGGAGAGTCCTGGGTTCGAACCTCGTTGAGAACCTTGGGATGTTTTCAGGCCCTGGTGTAAGTCCCCAAGTCCACCCAGCTTTAAACGGGTACCTGATAATAAATTAGAGAGAGAGAGAGATTAGACGGCTGTGCATTGTGCTAACCACACAATCCCTTCATATGCAGAGGTTACTGTAGCTGATGAATTCTTCACTTCATCTGCCCCGATGAGCTCTCATTGGCTTAGAGGAGACTTTAATTTGTATAGCCATAATCTCATGTGTGCAGTGGGTATGAAGGCACCACGGGGTACACAGTACGTGTTTGCTGTGACTGGACAAAATACAACATGCTGATTGTGCTCGGGACCAGGGTACCGCCTTATTACTTCTACATCCCCGCAGTTGGAGAATTAACGGTGTAGGCTCAAGGGCCCTGATTTTCAAAGGACCCCCCAAAAATCCAATTTTATACCCATTATAAAATAATCTCAGTTTTAGACCCCCCCCCCCCCCGCATATTTACTTCTTCACCCGGGACCCATAACTTCCATATCTCGTTCCTATTCCTCCACCAATTAACATCGAAGAATTCCCCCCCCCCCAAAGAATGCGTCGTATGTTAAGTAAAAATATCTACGTCTGGCTCAACGGTGGGCTAAAGTTTTGAGTCGCGGGACACATTGGGGTTTGTGAATTTGACCGGCGGGCCTTATGAACAGCGTTGAAATGAACTAATATAAATAAAATTCTAGATCTGTGCTACAGTCTGAAACGATTAAAAAGTCCTAACCCTAACCTTTTGGCCCACGTGCCGTAGTTTGGTTGGTCTAGCGAATTGAGATTGAAATCAGAATAGAGTCACGCTGTAATGTATGCTGCATTGATTTACATAAAGGTTACATTAACAATAACCCATTTGTTTACCCTATTGAAAACTATATTCATGGTGTGTTAGAAATAAATCGTTTAGTCTACAATATTTTTTCGTTCATAAAGCTAATGCACTATCTCTTTAATGAATTGAAACAACAAATATTGAAGTTAATTTGTTGTGCTCTTTATTGTTGAAAGGGATGGGTTCAGGAAATTTATATATATATATATATATATATATATATATATATATATATATATATATACTAGTTGCAAGTACCCGGCTTTGCCCGGGTTTAAAATAAGGCTTTCTGTTTACCTTCTGTTTTCTCCCTACCCCCTCTCTTCCTTCCTCTCTCTCTCCCTCCATCCCTCCCCCTCTCTCCCTTTCCCTCCCTCCCTCTCCCTCCCTCTCTCCTATCTCTCTCCCATCTCCCTCTCTCCCCTCTCCCCCTCCTTCTCTCCCAAGGTCCATCCTCCCTCTCTCTCCTTCCCTCCCCTCTCTCCCTCCCCTAACCCCTCTCCCTCCTTTCTCCCTCCCTCCCCCTCTCTCCCCCTTCCTCCCTCCCTCATTCCCTCTCTCTCCCACCCTGCCCCCTCACTCTTTATCTCTCTCCCTCCCTCTCTCCCACCCTCTCTCTCTCCCTCCCTCTCCCCCTCTCTCTCTCCCTGCCCCCTCTCTCCCTCCCTTCCTTTCTGTTTCCATCTCCCCCTACTCCCTCTCCCACCATCTCTCTCTCTCCCCCTCCCTTTTCTCCCCCTGTCCATCCCCCTCCCTCCCCCTATCCCCCTCCTTCCCTCCCTCCTACCCTCCTTTCCTCTCTCTCTCCTCCTGCCCCCTCTCTCTCTCTCTCTTTATCTCTCTCCCTCCCTCTCCCTCTCTCTCTCTTTCCCTCCCCCCTCTCTCTCTCTCTCTGTATATATATATATATACCTATTATTATGGCTTCACACTTCTTCTAAAATCCTTCTTCATTCCTTTATCTTCCTCAAACTGTACAAATCAGGGAGCATGAAAAAACAACAACAATTCTTTGCATCACAAAGGCACAATACAGCACCAGCGCGCAAGTTCTATTCGAATCGGCAAATGACGTCACAGAGGAATTTTATTTATGGCGCCGTCGAGATTACTTTAATATAGTAAAATACTAAAATAAAAAAAATAATTACAATTAAACTACCCATCGAGATGAAACGAAACCTGTCCTATAACCTTCCTCATGTAATTATGTGTATTTGTAACAAATTTCACATTATTTGGTTATCTGGATCTTGAGTTAGACAGACAGACAGACAGACAGCAAATGCCTCTTATAGGTATATATATATATATATATATATATATATATATATATATATATATATATATATATTAGGGTGTCCCAAAAAAATGAAGTTTTGAAATGTTGATGTCTCACCCCACAGAATATGTCTGTATGGTAACAGTAGTTAACCTGCAAAATTTCAGCTCATTTGGACAATGTTTAGAGGTCCCCCAAGAGGTTTAAATTTCCAGATTTTGGTGTAAAATCATTCGCGGTCAAATCTAATATAGGGTTAATGTTGCATTATATGCGAAACTGATATATTAAGTAACAAATTGATGCTTAGTATTGTTTATAATATTAAATGAAACAAAATATATAAATCTTGAATGGTTTATATTTTTAAATTTGAAATTTAAGTAAAAATTATGAAAAACAAAGTTTTATTCATTTTGTCAAGTTAATTCTTGAATCAATGTCAATCTGCTTGAAAAATAATAATAATAAGCAATGCAAATAAGCATTCCTGCTATTTATTTTGTACTTTGTACTGTAGGGTAGACAAAAATTTAAAAAAGTTCTTCAAATTTAAATTTTAGCCAGCTGTTCACGATTACACTCTGCTAAATTTTTCCGATGTTTTTCAAAATCTGCTGCAACTTTAAAAGATCTCACCAGGCTTCAATAGAAACATCTAGAAAACTGGCATCAATGTTGGATGTTTCAAAAAATGTGGTAGAAGCACGCAAATCAACAACACTTTTTTATAGTGTTTTTATGAGATGCGGTCCACGTTCTGATTGCATTGTCCGAACAAGGCCAGTTTTTTCTTTGTCCGACAAAAGGGTTTAAAATAACGCAAGCGTCGATAGTGCCGGACTCTAATATCAAGAGTGACGCACCATCATTTTCAATCCAGTCGATCAAAGAACAGCATCACCATATTCGTATTAACGCTTTATCAACAAGATATCATTCACAGGTGCATCTGTGGGGAGCCTGCATGAAAACCATGATTGAAGATAAACACATATGGTAAACCGATTAAAGCGCTGATTACCTTGTAATTCTCGAGCTGTTGACTGAAAGATGGTTTCATTGCCTGCAAACAATAGATCGATATTCAATGCATAGATTGCATTCGCCATCCACTTGCCCTATGTAGGGCACCAGGTCTGCGAATGCTGACATCAACCTCCAACCCAACCATTTGTGCAGCAAGCAGAAGAAATTCCAAATAATCATCACATGAATGACTGACCTCAAGTTGACATTTAATAAATTCTTTAATCGAATCAGACACGATTATCAAAGGGGCGGATCTAGCTTCGGGTGTGTGGTTTAATTCTGGCCATTTTTCTCGAAACCTCTTAAAAAACATAATCTCTGGTCCAGTGGATGGTCCAAGACAAACATCGAATGCATCGGAAAGGAGTACTTTTAACATGTGATGACGGCATGCCATCCATAATAGATTACGTCCCAGGGCTACTTCTAACAGAGTGCAAGCTCCATTGAGTCTTCCAGTATTGGAAGCCGTAGTGTCGAAGCACATGCCGATGACCATAGATTCGCACTTCCATGATTTGATATGTTCATATACTGCATCAGCAGCTACCCATCCTGACCCGGATGCTAACTTCAGAATACCAAGAAGCTTTGTAGTGCCATCGACAAGCAGGACAGGTAATCGATCGCCGTTGTTGGTAACATGTCCGGTAACATCGGGCAATAGCTTACCATCCCAATATACAATTGATTTTGAGGGAATATAGTCTTCTTTTATACATGCTGCAGCTTGTTGACGACAAACCTTGCGATGACGATGCATTGTACTCTTGGGAAAAACTGTGTCAGATGTCGGAACACCAGCTTCGTTGAATGCGGATGCAAGTATCATTGTTGAATTTCTAATGCTGGTGTTCGTTCTGTCCAGCACTGCAGCAACTTTTGGTGATATGATGCCTGACAATTTAGAATGCTTAGTTTAAAAAAAATAAATCTTCAAAAAATATGCACATTGCTTAAATTTTGCACATTAGGTATTTTATATGTTTTCTAGCGTTTATTACATTTTCTAATTAAGAATCACACAATAATATATATATTAGGGTGTCCCAGAAATGCTCCAAAATTTTTTTTTTTTTAAATCTTTGGTGTCTCACCCCCTTAAACGTGTCTCTTGGGTACAATGAGTGAATTGGTGAAGTTGTAGCTCATTTGAACAACATTTAGAGGTCCCCCAAGAGCTTTTAAAATTCCAGTATTAGGCCAACATAAAAATCCAGACGAATCATGGCTCAAATAATTTGCAGTTTTTGCATGCCGTAGTTGAATAAAATGAAGTTTAAATATACTTATATTTATCTCATTGCTACCATTAACTAGAGTTGAAATTGTGTGATACTTGCATTCGCATTCAACGAAGCTGGTGTTCCGCCATCTGACATAGTATTTTCCAAGAGCACAATGGCAACGCAGCCTATACAAAACGGAAACATCTTCTTGAACCGTAAAACTCTCACACTCCTATAAGTGAAGATGAATCAACTGAAATTGGTTTTTATTTAACAGTGGTGCATGTACTTTGAGAAAATTAAACACACGCACACACACACACACTTTGTACATGTATCTTGAAAATGGACATGTTTTTAATAAGTAGATCTTGTAAGATGACTTCATGACTAGCCGTAACCCTGACGTCATCTTTATGCCTTATCCTGACGTCATCACTAGGACTGTCACTGACGTCATCACCAGGCCCATTTACATTGGGCTTTGGTGATGAGATTATAAGGCGGCGATTTCGAACACGCATCAACACAACACAGAGCTGTTGATACGTATTTATTTTTTAGGTGCCTAGTTAAAGGACCATTAAGTGGGGCGGGTGAAAAAAAAAACTAATTCGATGCCCCCCCACCCATCGCAAGTCTTGGGCTTACGTAACATTTTACAGATGGGGGCCCTTCTGTTCTCCCGAATATTAAAAGGATGTCAATGCCCTATTTCGCACATCTTGGGCCTTCATAATCTTTTTACGGACGGGGCCTTTTTTGTTCTACCGACGGTTAAAACGATCGTGATGCCCCCCAATAGCAAATTTCGGGCCTTTGCAATCTTTTTTTCCAACTGGGCCCTTCTTTTTTCCCAACTGTCAAATCAAGGCTGATGCCCTCTTTTGCAAATCTTGGGCCTTTATAATCTTTTACTAACGGGCCCTTTTGTTCTTCCAGCTGCTAAAACAAAGTCGATGCCCCCCCCCCATTAACAAATCTTGGGCCTTTTATATTCTTCTATGGACCGGGCCTTTCTGTTCTCCAGGGTTAAAACGATGTCGGTGCCCCCGTCTCAAGTTTTGAGCTTATGTGATCTTTTACGGTCCGGGGGGGGGGGGAGCGGGATTCATTTTTGTGAAGTCCTTGTAATGATGAGATGTGTTTATGTCCTATCAACCACTGAAAATCACTTTGCCCTCACCGTACTTCGCACCCTGGAACGTCAGGTCGACAGTCAGGAAATTTACACGGCTCAACAACCCGTCCCCAGACATTGAATCGGCTAGATTTACTGATTTTGAAATGGGGGCCCAAAGATTAACTAGTTAGCTTAACCATAAAAAATGGCTTTCCGATCGTGTCGTCTAATCTGAGCGACAAGATTCTGATATTGTATTTCAGAAATTGAGGAAATCACCGAAACTAAGTCACACAAATAGATAATTAAATGCAACGACAATCTTTTTATTCAAAAATATATAATTATCTATTTATTTTTTTCTGTTGTAAAAACATTATTAGAAGTAAAAAAAAAAAATCTAATAAATACACTTCTAAGAAAAAATCCAATTTGTAACCAAGTATATACATAACAACACAGCCTTATTAGTGAATATCAAATGCCTGTTAGACTATTGCAGGGGGGAGGGTGGGCAAAGTTTATTGACACCGGGGGGGGGGGAGGGGCTACAAGGTGTTCTTAATTATTACGTAGTGCCCGAACCTAGAGCGGAGTGTCCGTGTGATATAAATGACTTGCTAAAATCTTTGATGGGGGGGGGGGGTGAGGGAAAAGGGGCGTGGTACAGAAGTCGCTTCGCCCATGTCTCGATTGTGTGTGTCTGGACGTGTGTGTCTAGACTTGTGTGTGTCTGGACTTCTGTGTGTCTGGACTTGTGTGTGTCTGGACCTGTGTGTGTGTCTGGACTTGTGGTGTGTGTCTGGACTTGTGTGTGTCTGGACTGGTGGTGTGTGTCTGGACTTGTGTGTGTCTGGACCTGTGTGTCTGTCTGGACTTGTGTGTGTCTAGACTTCTGTGTGTCTGGACTTGTGGTGTTTGTCTGGACTTGTGGTGTGTGTCTGGACTTGTGGTGTGTGTCTGGACTTGTGGTTTGTGTCTGGACATGTGTGTGTCTGGACTTTTGTGTGTGTGTCTGGACTTGTGTGCGTGTGTCTGGACTTGTATGTCTGGACTTGTGTGTGTGTCTGGACTTGTGTGTGTCTGGACCTGTGTGTCTGTCTGGACTTGTGTGTCTGGGCTTGTGTGTGTGTCTGGACTTGTGTGTGTGTCTGGACTTGTGTGTGTCTGGACCTGTGTGTCTGTCTGGACTTGTGTGTCTGGGCTTGTGTGTGTGTCTGGACTTGTGTGTGTGTCAGTACTTGTGTGTCTGGACTTGTGTGTGTGTGTCTGGACTTGTGTGTGTGTATCTGGACTTGTGTGTCTGGACTTGTGTGTGTGTCTGGACTTGTGTGTGTCTGGACGAGGTAGAACAAAGGAAATAAGTAAATTATGTATATGACGTATGTATACAAATTACTGCATATGACGTATCTATACAACAAACTGCATAGGACATTAGTATACACCAAATTGTATATGATGTATGTATACAAAACAAATCTGCATATGACGTATGTCTACAGCAAACTTGATATGTCATATTGTTAAATAGTCATTTTGATAACTGGCTAAAACATGCTTTACTTTGGAATGTCATATTGAGGAATAATAACACTAAAAAAGACAAAATATATATATATATAAAAAAATGTTTCACTGTTGGTGCAAACCGCGACCTACAATGTGGTACCTTAAAAGGTATCTTGCAATGTTGGTGCGTGCGTGCGTGGAGGGGGGGAATTGAGTGTGATTAAAAAGGATAACTCTACCACGAATGGGTTTTCTACCATTTACATGTTTTTATTTAATGGCACTGAGAAGCTTGGTTGTGTGCGTGTGTGTGTGTGTGTGTGTGGAGGGGGGAGGGTGAAAAATTAGTTGCATAAAAAAATGTTACAATAATGTAAATTTATTTAAAGACTGTTGCTTTCGCGACCATGTCTCCTTGTAGAATTCAACAAATAGCACAAAGCATATTAAAATGTTCAAACAATATAATTCATGAATCTAACTGTTCGAACATAGATATATTCAATAAATCAATGAATTCAAGCAATAAATAGATGTGTTTTCCTCCTATAAAATCAACATATTTAATACAAAAACAGTATTTCAATATCTTTAAAAAAATCATATTACAGCCAACAAAGATCTACATAGGTTTCATTAATAAGCAAGCTATTTACACAACAATCATAAAAGTCAACAGTAAAAAACAAGCAATTAAGCCTGTTCCATTCTGGACACAGGACGTGTTAGCGCATTTTCATGTTATGTATCAGTACGTTTGTTAGCTTTCAGTAAATATTTGTAAATTTTGGAAATGTTTATAAATTCCATTTTGTAATGCATATATCTGTAAAAAAAATATTATAAAGACGTTTCTTTATATTTGAAAAAAAATTATTTTCTCTTAAATCTAACTACAAGTGGTTTGTGGTTACTGAAATAGGACTCATAATTGAAAACATTCGAAATTGTAGTCATTTAATCGTCCGAAAACTCCGTCAATTGTTGCATAGCTCTGATACTTTCAATTAAACTCAGAACACAAGCTTACTATTTCATTTGATGAGTTTCTTAATAAATAATAAATCTTGGTGAAACTACGTGCTGCAGTATTTCGCACCAAATGAATGGGTTATTGAACGTACAAGGTGTAGAATGGGGCTATATATATAATATATAAGCCCCTTCGGAGCCCTGAAGCCCGGCCCTCAGAGGTCCTATCGCGAAATGAACTTTTGATGTACACATGGCAGGCCAAGACCTACAAAATGATATATACATCATGGGTATAGGACTTATGGTTGCTGAGATATATGGCGCTCTTTTGTTAATATATCTTATATAGTAAAAAACGGTACTTTATAAGCCCCCTTTTACGGCCCTCAGAGATCAGATCGCAAAATGGACTTTTGCTGCACACATGGCAGGCCAAGACCTACAAAATGATATATACATCATGGGTCTAGGACTTATGGTTGTTGAGATCTAGGGTGATGACGGACAGACAGACAGACAGACAGACAAAACGGGGACAATAGAGCATTTTTTTTTGAAAATGCTCTAAAAATCGTATTACAGCCAACAAAGATATTCACACATAGGTCTTAGTAGTAAACAAGCTATTTACATAACAATTTTCAAAGTCATCAGTGTCTATTCACACAATTGTTTTGTTTAATTTCCTTAACTCTGTTGCCTCTTTACAAATGTAAGCAAGACAGAAGTATGCGATGTCCGAGGAGTAGAGCCCATACTGTCCATCTCTGCATCTGTACGTCTGTATTTCCACTTTTTGGTCGTTCAGCATCTTGGGTGAGAACATGGCTCCTATCATCTGCTGGTCAGTACTGGCCATGTTCTCTTTCAAAAGTGCTTGGACTGTCCGGTTGTACGATTTGATAAACTCCGGGAATACCTGAAAACAAAGCAAAATAATGGATAAACGAAATAATTGATAAACAAATTAATTGATGAACAAAATAATTGATCAAGAAAACAATTGATGAGCAAAATAACTGATATAATATTTAGAACAAACGAAAACATCGATCATAATAATAATTGTAAAGTCATTTTCAAATAAGTCATGAAAGTATAAAAGTAACTAAAACTTTTACATCTTCAAATTTTCAAGTCATTTTGGAATGAAATAAACGAGGATATATTCCGCTGTATGTTTATCTATAAATCTTAAATCGGATAATAGTAGATCTTCCTTTAAAAAGCTATTGCAGACCATCGGGGTAAGAGGAAGTAAAGGCTATACTAAGGGATCGTGTGGCTGGTACTATGCCCAGACGTCTTGACTTTCCCCCAAAACAGATGTCGGGTACTCATTCGTACGCTGGGATGACCCAGGTACATTGATTGGACTCGAGGGCTCGAACTGTTGAACTTTCTGTTAGCAGTCGAGCGCTCTACCACTCTGCCACTGCGTACCTGAAAACGTTACCAATGATGGGGGCCATCTTTATTTAGCGTGCGGGGGGCCAGGGGCTGGGCCCTCCCACTGCGTTTTGTCTGCTCCCCTCCCCTGCTATTGCCTGGCCCCTGATGTAGAATGCCTGGCCCCTGATGTAGAATGACTAGCCCCTGCTGTAGAATGCCTGGCCCCTGCTGTAGAATGCCTGGCCCCTGCTGTAGAATGCCTGGCCCCTGCTGTAGAATGCCTGGCCCCTGCTGTAGAATGCCTGGCCCCTGCTGCCCCCCACGCCCCCCAATCCCTACAATATTTGTGATTGAGCCTTCTGAATAAACTGTTTAGCCAACCAGTAAGGGCAGGGCTGCCAACTTGGTAAATCGATATCCAATGTTTAGTTTTTCATCTATATGATAGAAGAAAGTGCTAATATTTCAGTGAGATATAAACTTAAGATTACCACCTTTCATCCGGATGTGGGCATAATCTGTAAAAATTCCCGCCCCGTTTCTTGACATGACATACTCAAAAAGTAAAAATGTCGCCGCCCCCCCCCCTTTCCGGTGGCAACGCCGCCCTCTCCACCCCTCCCTAGTTACGCCTCTGAAAATACTGAACATATTGTGAAGTCAACCATATTGAAATGTTCCAAGAGGCAGAACAGACTGAAATACAATATCGAGTAAACCAGACTAAAAAGTGTCATGAAGTGAAAAAATTAATCAAAATAAAATAATCCCAACTGAAAAAATCGTTCTTAGTGAATGTCATTTTCTCAATAACATTTCAAAACACTCCGCACGCTCGTTATTGATTGAATTACGGTAATCATTCATTAATGGATATTTTCATATTGATCAGCTGATTGCTCTACATGCCACTAAAACCAAACCATCTCTTACTTCAATCAATTTCCAACACGTTAGGAAAAAAAAAGTTAAAATTAACCAGAAATAATCTATCCAGAGATATTGGGTAATCAATATATGTAACTTGTAAATCATCGAACCAAACATCGATCTGTACATACAGTACATACAGGCACGCGAGAAGGGGGTCGGGGGGTCCTTACCATGGGGCCCGCATCTATAAGGGGGCCCGGCCGCCCCGACCATGTCAATTTTTTCACGACTCATTGTTTATTAAAGGGCCCGCAATGATGTCCTGCCCTGGGGCCCTTGTTGGCTCTCGGTGCCCCTGAATACATATATGCCTGCTTTCCTGCCTGCTATCTTGTTTTTATGTACATGCTGGGAAATAACTCAGGGTATTTTAGTTTTAACATGAGTTATCTCTCTTTTCACATTTTTTTTCTCCAAGCCGAAAAAGCTCGACCACATTACCAGCGTAATACAAACATTCCCTTGGCTTTCAACCTGTATGAAAGCGTACCTCGTCACAATGCCAGCTTTATACAAACACTATTCCAGTGTTTCTCAACCGGTGGTAATCGTACCTCAAAGAATTAATCTAAGGTTATGCATGGGTAGGCAGTGACATATAATTTTCATTTAAAACAACCAACTATTTGAAAATTGATGTGCTACAAAAAAAATATGACGATTTCAGTAACGCAGCGTCGTTATATCGACATATTATTGTGAAAGTACTTTTTTCTACATCGACTGCACTTCAAACTAAAGAACGAAACAGGCTGTAGCCTGAAGGGATGTCATACTTGATGTCAGGTGTATCCACAAAAAAAACAAGCCTAAATATGGCATTAGAAAGCTGTCCATGTAAGGAGGAGATGAAATCTCTTAGATCCAACAAACCACTGACGGGATGTTTTTTTTAAGGTTGAAGAATGTATCAATTCTCTGTAGCCCGGTCACGTTAAGGGATTGTGTGGCTAGCACAGGTGCCATACCGCCACCTCTGTGTCTCAAGCCAGATGACCCCATCTCTACGTAGGTGGACATGTTAACTGTCGCCAATAACTTGTAAGAATTGAACCCGGGACCTTAAGGTTGACAGTCGAACGTTCTCCACGAACACTCGTCCCCCTCAGTGCAATAAACCGCCTAAATCAGCCAACGGCTAACTGCGCACCGCGGGTCAAATCCAACCCGCCACTCTGTTTCAAACTTACAGCAGCCGTTCTAAAAGTGTGCAGCATGACATCAATTTTCACTTAATTAACTTTAAATTTTATTGAATTATTTATTTTATTTTACACTGAGGCTTAGCAGTGCCGTAGCGAGCTTAACTCGCGCACGGGGCACAAAACCTTTTCAGCACCCCCCCACCATTCGAAAACCATATAATATTATATGTAAAATATAACATTTGGCACCCCTTTGTGAGTAGCGCCCGGGGCATGATTGATGCCCCCTTGCCCACCCCTCGCTACGCCTCTGCGCTGAAGTTCGATTAAGTAAACCGATGGTTTACAGCAATAAAATTGAGATTGTATGTTTATGTCAACAGACAACTATTTCTACAGCTGTCTACCCAAAACTGTATTCGTACAATTAATTATTCCATTAGTGAACATAATTTTTTTTGAGTATTTGTTACATAGATGGGTACAGGAGTTATAGATGGAAAAAGAAAACTTACATGGGGGAAAATCTTTGTTTCATTATTCGAACATAGCATGTATTAAAAACATAACATCTCGATCTGCATATTAAATGCTCAATTTCATTGTCCTTTTGACTTCATTCCGAAACAATCTTCTAATATAAATAAAAGCGATTTGGGTTTTCCGTTAAATCGAAAGTAAAGAATTAATACAACAGTATTCATGATTAAAATACAATCATGAAAAAAATCGGATCTGCCCGAAATCTACCGATCAAGCCTAATGGGATATAACTCTATGTAAAGGTTTCGCAGGGTTAATCTAGTAAGATTATATACTTGTTTATTATTAGGTCGATATTTTGTCTGGTTGTTGACTCAGCGGTCAGGATCGATTCGGTCTACTGGGATCAGGAAAACGATCATTTCCTTAAGGTGGTATCGATCGATGGTTACTACCACTAGACAGAATTACATTTTTTTTCTTTTCATTTCTCTTATCCTGAGCTGTAGTATTGTACTGTATGATTGATTTTTTTACACTGGATTATTCGATAAATATCGATGAGGTTATCTTTTAAACAGTGGACGTATGGTCAAGTGGTGCAGTGAGACCCGGGTTCGATTCTCAGTGAGAACCAATGAAGTTTGATTTTTTTCCCCAGTTCCTGGTGAAAGCGTGTTGAAAGTATTCCCAAGTCCACTTAGTTCTAAGTGTATACAGGACTTTAGTTGGGGAAAGTAATGGGGGGAGGGGGCTGGGCGTAGTACTATCCACACAATTACGCCATAGAATACCCGTGACTACAGAAACAGATAGAGGTGACGGATGGTCGAGTGGTAAAGAACTAGACTGTCGACCTGAAGGTACCTGGTTCGATCTCCGGTGAAGACCAAGTAATCATGTCTTGGTTCAAGTTACCGATATATCTCCATATGACTCCATGGCCCATTGCACTATCGGCTGTGGTGGAAATGAAAAGAAGGGCACCATAAAAACCGTCCCATTAGTGGTTTATAGGATCTAAGAGATTTCATGTCATCCTTACAGGGACTTCACACACACACACAGAAACAGATGGGGTGGCTAAGTGACACATTGTTAGCCGGAATTTTCTGATGCAGCCCCAGTCAGACAGAGTTCTAAGAGAGTTGTGATTTCCCACTTCAGTGAAGCCAATTTTCGTCCTGTCGAAGTCTAAAGGCACTTGCAGGGTGAATGAATTACTGGTGGATCTCTTTTTCTGGCGACATGATATTTCCATGATTAATTGTACTTAGTGTAAGCAGCCTTTAGCGAAACCATAAATTTTAAGAAATGGTAAAGGTGAATCAGAAACAGCCGGATTTTCATCATGCAGCTCCAGCAGCATGCCGTGGGTTACGGGTTCGACTCCAGGTGTGTCCAGTCACCGATCTATGTCTCCCGTGGTATATCCATGGCCATTACACTATCAGCTAAGGTGGGGATGAAAGAAGGGCACCATAAAAACCATCGCATTAGTGTTTTTTTTTTAAGATCTAAGAGATTTCATCTCATCCTTACAGTGTGTTACACACAAAAGCATTGGGTTTTGGGTTCCCACTCTATTATAGGATTTTAAGAGATTAACATTTCATTCTTTCAGTGATTTCGCACACATAAACAGATGAACTGTATTTCATCAGACCCCCCGATGGAGTGTATAGGTTTTGTAACGGTTACTTCACCACTACTCCTACACAAAGTGTTAGCCTTAAGCAAAAGTTACCTTATGAACTTTTCTGTCATATACATAAAAAAAAGAATTTTTTTGTTTTTAAAAGTTCTTTAAAAGTCACATTGTTGAGTGTCAAGGAGTTAAAGTTGAATTAAATATACATTGTTTGATTTAGTTTGTGCATGTGTGTTAATCACACTTTTTAAGTGACTTTAGAGAGTATGAAATTTTGTGTTGTTATGAGACGTAGTTACTTCTAGTTTGACGTCATTTTTGAGTTGCTTAGAGACAAGCCTTAGAGATAGAAGAAGTTATTTTTTTGATCGTAAAGGAGTAGGACGTGTTTCATTTTAAATTTGAAGATGTGCCTTTGTCTTGAATATAATGTATTATTTTAAAAGTCTACGTCCATAAATAAAATAAGAATCAGCAGAATTATTTTTGAGTATTTATTTGAATGTAAAGTCAACGAACCGTTACCACAGCACGCCTCCATATCTATTTGAACATTTCACAACAGTCAGACCCCAAACTTCAAACCTTCACATTGAGCTTTAAATGTAACGAGCTTTTGGAGTTTCTAACATCTGGGTTTACGTTTATTTTTATCTTTCAATCTCTGTATATTCCATCATAGATATTTTAAATTGCCAACAAATTAAACTTGTACATTTTTTTGTTTTTTGGTCACGGCTATATAAAAGTCCCAGTAGTGTGCCCTGGCAACAGTTTGAGGGTGGGATTGGGGTGACTTGGGCAGCATCTAGAACTGAATGGATCAGGAGCGGAGCTTCGTTTTCTAATTTAGTATTTACCAACCCCAGGGATTGGGGGGATGTGGGAACTACTATTCCTCGCGGGCAAAGTACGGCCCACTTGGCTGTTTAATCTCGCCCGCGCTTCATTCCTCAGTCCTCTTTACGCTCCTCATAAACAACGGCCCATTAAAAAAAAACATTAAAAAAAAGCGGCTGTGCTGTGAAATACAGGTTCCGCTAAACACTACATTAGGCTACACACTACACTGGGCTAAACACTACACTAGGCTACACACTACACTAGGCTACACACTACACTGGGCTACACACTACACTGGGCTACACACTACACTGGGCTACAAACTACACTAGGCTACACACTACACTAGACTACACACTACACTAGGCTACACTCTGCACTAGGCTACACACTACACTGGGCTACACACTACACTAGGCTACACACTACACTAGGCTTCACACTACACTAGGCTACACACTACACTGGGCTACACACTTCACTAGGCTACACACTACACTGGGCTACACACTACACTGGGCTACACACTACACTAGGCTACACACTACACTGGGCTACACACTTCACTAGGCTACACACTACACTGGGCTACACACTACACTGGGCTACACACTACACTGGGCTACACACTACACTGGGCTACACACTACACTAGGCTACACACTACACTCGGCTACACTCTGCACTAGGCTACACACTACACTGGGCTACACACTACACTAGGCTACACGCTGACATAGTGCCCATAGCTACTCGACTCTACATTCATTATTGTTTCGGCTCATCATTACACAAGTAAAGTCGTTCCCCCCATCATGTTGTATTGTTGGAATGGAAATAAAACTGAAATAATGAAAAACATTTGGGAAATATTATACCTTGACATCCTAAAATATGGTCTGACTGATTCTCCTAGACACCATCGGTTCTGAGAGTTGTTTTTTTTTTTTTTTTTTTTTGTGAATGTACCCCGAAGGGTCTAAAAATATGTCCACGGGTACCACGCTAAGCTCCGCAAACTGGCGACTCTTGGTTGTTATATATGTCGTTGCATACCCATGCAGAGGCTTTCCCCGTACCCCTTTTGGTGCTCGCGTACTAATATTTGAGACCCGCCGATCCATGCTATCCATAAGTGGAAATACGAACGAATACAATCAGGCAATAAAGAGACTGTCAGACGGTTAGATAGACGGATGGATGGATGGATGGATGGATAGACGGACGGACGAAACACGGGCGGACATGCAGGGGCGCCGAGAGCCAACAAGGGCCTCAGGGCAGGACATCATTGCGGGCCCCTTAATAAACAATGAGTCGTGAAAAAATTGACATGATCGGGGCGGCCTGGCCACCTGAAAATGACCCCCCCCCCGACCCCACCCCCTCTCGGCGTGCCTGCGAACAAGCAGGAAGAAAGGAAAAAAAGTGAGAGAGATCAAAGAATGGAGTAGAAAGACGAACTTTGTGTCTATCTCAGTGAAAATGTGCCTTAGATAAACTACGAAAAGCAAAGCGTTGCAGTACTTGGGAATAACAGAAAATTCAAATTAGGCCATAAAGGTGTGTTAAGGAGTGGCCGGGGGGGGGGATTTCCAAAAAAGTTATTATAGCGAATTCGTAGTCACTGTTTGACTTAAAATATAACTCACGGACAAAGTCATGCACGTATTAAAAGACAAGAGAAAACTAAATAAATTTGGCTTCATTGAAAAGGCCCTGTTTACTGTCTGTTTAAACAAAGCATAAACTATGAGAGTTAAGTAGAGTAATCACACCGATCAGGTGTGGGCTATGTATGGACATCAAGACAGGGGGTGAAGCCCAAACACATTTCAGGGTCCCATGCAATTGGAGGCACAGTAATATGTAATAAAATCCGAATTTGTGTGTGGGTGTGTGTGTGTGTGTCTATGATAAGAGAGGCCCTAGATTAATGTGTGGGTGTGTGTGTGTCTATGATAAGAGAGGCCTTAGATTTATGTGTGTGTGTGTGTGTGTGTCTATGATAAGAGAGGCCCTAGATTTATATGTGTGTGTCTATGATAAGAGAGGCCCTAGATTTATGTGTGTATGTGTGTGTGTCTATGATGAGAGAGGCCCTAGATGTATGTGTGTGTATGTCTATGATAAGAGAGGCCCTAGATTTATGTGTGTGTGTGTCTATGATAAGAGGAGCCCTAGATGTATGTGTGTGTGTGTGTCTATGATAAGAGAGGCCCTAGATTTATGTGTGTGTGTGTGTGTCTATGATAAGAGAGAATCTCGACCGGCGTGTGTGTTTTTGTGTGTGTGTGTGCTTACAATGAGAGGGGGCCCATAATTGGTGAGGATTGTCATCAGATGCCCCGGCAGCCTTTCGCCAAGTACTGCAAGAACGTCAACCACCAAACCACTCTTGTGTAACATTCTTCCTACTTCATGCTTTAACCGACTGCATTACGCGGAGGGGTGCGGAGGGCGGTGGTGGGGGGGGGGGGAGAGAATTCCAGAAACAGTTTTATATTACAGCAACATTAAACCTGTCATCGCATAGCGACGCCGCCCCCCCCCTTTCCCCCTCGACCCGCCACAATACACATAAAAAATTTGTCTTATCAGTCAATCTCAAGTTTCCACCCCCAGTCCCCCACAAGCTAAGCCCTATAAGAATTGTACACCGCCCTCTGACTACCAGAAACCCTTCCCTCTCCCCCCCCCCCCACACCCCCATCACCCCCTCCTCCCGAACAATCTTATCACGTAAAGTAATTAAACCAAGTAATTCAAACTTTTCGTATCAGTATATCCAATTCTTGTATTTGAGAATAGAAACGTGCTACTAACACTGCCAAAGCTTTTAAAAAAATAATTCGTTTTAAGATAAATTGCTTTTTAAGCAACCTTCGAATGTGAACTGAATAATAATGTCCGTCCCATGAATAACTTAACTGGGAATGTCTCGTGGTAGTGATAAAATTATTAACAGGGAATATCCGATAACTATTTTTATAATATATGTAATACTACACTGAATACGGATTCCGGTAAAAGATGTTACACTCTGTGGGTGTGTCATGAATTATAATATATTTATATGTGTTTGAAAGATAAAGTGTGTGTCGTGGGGGGAGGGGATAATCATCTGGTGAGGGGCCCCGATACTCTTCATCAGACCAGAATGAAAGAGTCAAGAATGACATTACGGCCATATTTTTGTATTTATTTCATGTTTTTTTTTTTTTACATTAACATTTTATTGACGTTCTTAAATGAATGTGTATAAATGTATGTTAATTGATTTCTTCTGGTAAGATCAAATTGCGTCATGGGTATGGTACTGTTTTTATATGGGGGCCGGCTTCGGAGAATCAGTGAGTGTCATTGTGACAGACTGTCAGTACTCACGCGCCTAACTAAGAATGCAGCAATATCGATACGGCAGTGTTCAGGTTTGCGCAACATTTTTTGTCGGGGCTTGATAGCGGTCTAGCACAGTGGTTCTTTCAATGTGATTAAATACTCTTTCTTACATTTTTTCGGGAGGTCCAAAGTTCAGTTACATTTGAGGGGCCTTGAGGATTTGCATTTGGGGCACCTTTGAGGATATGCACATTTGGCGGCCTTAATCAATGGGCTATTTGTCTGGGCCCTATGCAAAGGTACATTTTTGGGGCCCTGGGGAAAACGTGTCTTCTGACAAGTGCTCTGGCTGTCATTTCTTGTGGCTGGCAATATGAAAGACACAACAGATGGTCCCTCTTAGCAGTGGAGGGGGGGGGCGGCAAAGTTTTAGAGAAGCCAGTTTGCGTATCTGATGATTATAAGTAGGGGTGTGCCGGATCCGTTTTTTCCAACCGGATCCGGTTTTTCTCGTGTGAAATCCGCCGGATCTGGTACCGGATCCGGATTATGATTCCGGATTTCGGTACTTTACAGATACCGGTAAATCTGAGGGGTTGGATGCCTTCTGAACAATTGGCCTAAATGGCTAAATGACATTGGCTGATTAGAAGTTGGAAGTGAAGAACTATTGTAGTGCACTAATTGTTTTGAATTTGAGGAGAAAGTCAGACTCATCATTTGAGTTCATCTCGTCTTGTCATTGGCTCATTAGATGATGGATGCTCATTGCTTATTGTTATTGTTCAAATGTTCATAGTTTATGATGTGTATTGAAATGGATAATTAATTGGAAAAAAAACAAATAACAAGATTGAATGGAATTTAGATTTGAGAACAATAATTCTGCATTTCTGTACTTTACTAGTTTGAAAATTGAAATACAAATTTTAATGAATTCTATTGGCATTTGACAAAGCTATTATTCAAGCCTAAAGAAGTAAGAATAAGATGTTGATAACTAACGAATGACTATTAGTTTGTTAACAGTGTTAAGTTACTCCAAGTCCACAGCCAAATAATGTACACATTCCATTAATGCCACACAATCACAGCTGAGCGCCGCGGGCCGCGGCAACGTCATACCGTCGTTTAAACCAAAGAGCACAGATCATAGCGCAAGCGAGAATCGCCGAAGATGGCTTGGTGACATAGAGATCACCAAATACCTTTAAATTTATTCTAGACCGCTAACGTAATTTTTACTAAAAATGATACGCATTTTTAACAATTGAGTGAATGATAATATAAATCAAAATATGAATTAAAATTACGGTAAATTTTTTTAAAGCATATTTGACTTTTAATTCCTTGTTTAAATAGAGTTAAAATAACCTTTATTATAAAATAGAATTAAAAAAATAAAAAAAATTGGGAAGGAATTGCTTTTAATGGAAGACGTTACGTTAGGGTTAGGGTTAGATTACCAACTCAGTGACTTGTTATATTAATTAGTGTTAGAGAATTAGTGTTTCTTCACGGAAATTTCAGAATGGAAAAATATTCTATTTTTCATTTTACAATATTTAATATTCATATTTGAACTGTTTTTTCAACAGGAAATCTCGTGGGTGATGCATTTTAATTTAATAACAAAGAAGACATCTTTTCCATCTCTCAGAGAAATCTAAATAACTTAAATGTTGAATTTATCAAAAACCATTCATTTCTGTTATTTATTTTGTTATGAAGGTGGCGGGCTGGTGGCCAGGCGCTTGAGGAGTATAGTTGCTTATTATTTCTGTTACAACGTCATTGGTGATTGCGGTTAAGATGACGTCACGAATAATAATTACTCATCCCCGCACTATCATGTATGGGATTGTGCCGATTGGCCACTATTAGCGGTGCTGACTCTATGTTCAAAACATTAAACAAGCTCAACGCTCGAAACAATCGATTAATGTATCGTGATCGTGTGGAATTCGGGAAAGAGAATTACTTTTCTTTCAGATTATGATCGGGTGAGTCACAAAATCTGGCAAATCCCGAAATCCGGTATAATTCGGAATCCGGTTTTTCCGGATATATGTAAATCCGGCGGCACCGGATTTCACCGGATAGTGCAAAATCCGGCGGAACCGGATTCCGGACCGGATTCCGGCACACCCCTAATTATAAGTATTATTAACATTGATTTTTAACGACCATCATCTAATAACTCCACCCATACACTTTGAGAATCACTGAACCATGTGAATGGTAAACAGTCAATTAAGAATCACTGAGCCATGCCAATGGTAAACTGTTAGTTTTTCCTTGGAAATCAAAAGTTTGAAAGATTTGGATTTCAAACGACTCTTTCAGGAGAGGATTTTTAATTCAGGTTTAGATGTATCACACCGTTAGAAGAAGAGAAAGAAAAAGACATATGAATGTATGACTGTACAATAAAGATGAATGTATGACTGTACTATAAAGATGAATGTATGACTGTACTATAAAGATGACTGTATGACTGTACTATAAAGATGACTGTATGAATGTACTATAAAGATGAATGTATGACTGTACTATAATGATGAATGTAAGACTGTACTATAAAGATGAATGTAAGACTGCTGTACTATAAAGATGACTATATGACTATACTATAAAGATGAATGTATGACTGTACTATAAGGATAACTGTATGACTCTACTATAAAGGATTCAACCCAAAAGCCTTACATGCACAGATCCGATGAAAAAACTTCCTGCCACCCAGACCTCGTTTCTCTGTATGTAGTCCCAGGCAGACAGAGTTCGGAGAGAGTTGCGACTCCCCACTTCAGTGAAGCCAATTTTCGTCTTGTCGAAGTCTAAAGGTACTTGCAGGGTGAAGGAGTTATTTTTGGGTCTCTTTTCTGGCGACACGATATTTCTGTGATTAATTGTAATCAAAGTTGTACTTAGTGTAAGCAGCCTTTAAGGAAACAATACAATTTAACAAATGGTAAAGGCGATTCAATAAGTTTAAGCACACGTGTTTTGATAAACAGTGAAATTTAAATAAATATATAATGGTACAATTATAAATGTGAACATTTATTATAATAAGTATTTTTATTTTATTTAAAATGTCACAGATTGACTGTGTGTGTGCATGTGTGTGTGTGTTTGTGTGTGTATTTGTGTGTGCGTGTTGCGGGCATCGATTGTTTTTGCACCCATGGCTAAATTCTTAATACATAATCGTCTAGCCTGGCGTACGTACGAGCGATCGTTTGTATAAATTCCGCGGCTAAAAATAGACTGGGGGAATTCCAAAATGGGAGTTAACTCAAGGGGAGTTAACTCTTGCTTAGCTAAAATAATACTCCGCTGGTCCGGGTACCGGACCTTCCATCTAATAATAGAATGAACGGTCAGCTACAGCCATATTGGGAGACACTATCGTACAGCACGTGGCTATGTGCGTGTGACAACAGGACATGCAGCTGGATTGGTAGAAATAGTTGTGTAGGGGACAGTCAGTGTAGATACTTAGCACGGTGACGGTAAACTTTAGGGTTGTAGTTATTGATATCTAAGTATGTTTACTAAGGGACTTTTATTATTAGTCTTCATCATTAATGTTCCCTAATAGTCACGTAACAAATATGGTTGAAATGAAAAGTGAGGTTATTAAATTAGAGTATACAGATTAGTAAATGTGTACATCATTTTAAAACATTAGGTTTAAGGATACCAATGAATGGGTTTGACAAAGTGCAGTTTGCAGAATTTGCCTGATTTTAAAACTATTAACCATAAATTTAAACTACAGTTTCCACTGGTATTATATCATCGACTATTGTTTAACGAAATGGTGTTCAAGATTCGAATATTATTAAAAAAAAAAACAGAATATTAACTCCCCTTTACCTAAAGCAGCCAATGTCCAGCCATGCCAGGTACTCAGTGTCCACGTGACCCATATCCATGGCCATCTGCAGGACTTCGTACTTGGCGTTCATGACCACCGAATAATTGGCGTTGACCGTGTTGGGGTGATGCTTGGGGTAGGTCGGCGATGAATAGATCTGGTTCACCTTGTCGTAATCCTTGAAAGACTTGAGGTCAGATCTGTTGAGTCGGACGAAGACATTCTTCTCTGGGGGGAGGTGGGCGCGAATTTTTCTAAAAGGTCAAATGAAGAAAAAATAAATAATCGTCTCACATTGAATTTTAAAAAATATGGCTTTAACCAGGGTTGTTAACAATACTCTTAAATTGTATCGTCAATACCGATACCAATACCTCATGAAAAGAGTATCGCCAATACCAATACAAATACTCAAGTAAAAATGTATTGCCAAAATCGAAACCAATACAATACCAATACTTTTGAGAACAAAAAAATATTATTTAAAATATAAAGAATGCAAATTTTTAAAAGTTTTTATGTAACTGACAGATCGATCAAAAAAGAAATAAAGTTTTCTTTCTGTCGTTCATTGAAACATTGAACAAATAGTTGATAGAAAGAAAGTAAATGAATGAAATAATATAAGAATAACATTTATAGATATCCGCGCGCAAAACAAAAACTTCAAAAGAGAATTAAAATTTAATTTTTCCTTCAACTTGCCGACCGTGGTTGTGTTGGTGGGGAGGTGGGTGTTGTTAATATTTGGTAGGGTTGATGGCTATGTTTACTAGTAGTGATTGAATGTATGTAGATTACTTTTAAAACAAGGTATTAAAATCGCTATTGTTTCTCTGCAAATTTTTTTCTGAATTGTATGAACAGTACATTTGTGATATTTTGATTTTTTTTTTTAAAACTGATAAACATACAAATAGTTGGGTTATTCTATTGGGTTTATGAATTATATATATTTTTTTTCATTTTTAATAATTTAAGATACAATGTAATTTTTGTTAGAGTTTCTTACAAATACCAATAGAAAAGTATTGGTATCGAGTATCGAAAAATTTTCGTTTAAATTATATCGGCGATACACAAATCAATACTTGATACAAAAAGGATCGGCAATACAGCAACCAATACTAAAAAAGTATCGTCGATACTGTATTTGCCGATACCAATACTTCGATACTAACAACCCTGGCTTTAACCTGTAATAAAAGTTAACAGTTGATCTAATCCTGAGGGGAGATCAAAATTTGAAATCGTGAGAAACAATGAAATCGACTAACGGACCGGACACGGAGCATAAATTAAGACAGACGTATAAAGTAAAGGATCGGATTTTTTAAATATGAAGTAATATGAAATAAATGAAGACCTACTAAAATAAAATGAATGTGCCGAACGGATTCAAAGACCAAACGGGCCATAATCGGCATACGGGCCGCGGTTGGCCCACATCTGATCAAGACAAAGAGTGGCCTGAATGCAGCTCATGGAGATAAACGTTAAGTTCTGAGAGGCTCAAAAGGAATTCGCGCAATAGCCCTAATACGGAGACTAGACCAGTAAAAGGCGAGCCATTAACAGGCAAGTCAGTGAAAGTCGAGTCAATGACCGATGAGTCAGTGAAATCTGAGTCAGTATCGAGTATATGACAGACGAGGCAATGACAGACTAGTCAGTGACAGACGACTCTCCCAGATAGAAATGGTAGGAAACTCTCAAACCCAATTAGTCCGCTAATCCAAATTGAAATAAACATGTAATTGCGTTTAAACATAAAGTTGTTATTTAATGTCGTCTGCTTGTAAACAACGAGCTTCATGTCTCTATCAAAGTCTGAATAAAATACTGACTTGAAATACTCATAGGTGTCATCGTCAACGAAGAATGCCACCAGCTTGTTTTCTAGCCACCCGAAAGTTTGCATCCAGTTCTTGTAACGGTCATTTGTGTAGATATTCCCCGGTCCACCTTTCTGAAAACTGCCTAGCGGAACGTACAGAGTGACCACTGTGACCTCGTATGGTTTCGGTTTAGGTTTCTGTGTTCCGAAAAATCTAACAGCCTGTAGATGATGAGCCAAAATACATATAAATAGATGACCAAATAGATATTGAAAGAGACAGACAGACAGACAGACAGACAGACAGACAGACAGATAGATAGATAGATAGATAGATAGATAGATAGATAGATAGATAGATAGATAGATAGATAGATAGATAGATAGATAGATAGATAGATAGATAGATAGATAGATAGATAGATAGATAGATAGATAGATAGATAGATAGATAGATAGATAGATAGATAGATAGATAGATAGATAGATAGATATGTAATGATTATTCTATAGCTGAATAATTGATTGACTTTCAAAATATTGTGTTTGTCAAAGGGCGGCAAATATTTTAAACCCGCGGACCACGTAGGCTTCCAAACTTTACCAGACGTGTCGGGGACAAAGAGCAGATTGGGGGGGGGGGGAGAAATTAAAGGAAATAATATAATGGGAAAGTTAACATCAATCAAACAAACCTTGGCGGGTCACTATTTGCCCATTAATGTGTAAGTCTCAAACAGGCATGGATAATATGATATATGATCATAAGTGCCAAAAGTAAATCAAATCGAAATTATCATTTTTTTTTTTGGCGCCTGGCAAAAAATAAAGAAATTTAAAAAAATACTCCTTTTTTCGCGAATGTGACGGCACTACTTCATATTTTTATACCAGTTTTTATAATGAAATGTATTTTTTGCTGATTTAAAAGAAAAAAAAATGTGGCATGCTAGGAATTATTTTCCTACCGTGCCGAGAACTTGGTGTCCCTAGGTGGTAGTAGAACTAATACTTACTGAATCGTAGAGAGAGGACTTTTTGATTACACCTGAAACAAAAAGAGAATAAATGATTTGTCTCCAAAAATTACTGTGTATATACCGTGTGTGTATATACTGTGTGTGTATGATGTGTGTATATACTGTGTGTATATACTGTGTGTGTATACTGTGTGTATATACTGTGTGTGTATGCTGTGTGTATATACTGTGTGTATATACTGTGTGTATATACTGTGTGATGTAATGTGTGTATATACTGTGTGATGTAATGTGTGTATATACTGTGTGTATATACTGTGGTTGTATGATGTGTGTATATACTGTGTGTATATACTGTGTATATATACTGTGTGCATATGATGTGTGTATATACTGTGTGATTTTATGTGTGTATATACAGTGTGTATATACTGTGTATATACTGTGTGTATATACTGTGTATATACTGTGTGTATATACTGTGTGATATACTGTCTGTACATAATTTTTATATATTGTGGTATTATATTGTGGAACAATTTATTAATTTCATTTATTTTTTTTTTTTATAATCTTTCTCATGTGAAGTCGATGGATGGAACAAGAGATTAAGAGAGGGGGAGAGAAAAGGAGAGAGAGAGAGAGAGAGAGAGAGAGAGAGAGAGAGAGAGAGAGATACAGGTTGGTGTTTCAAGGTAAAAAAAAATCATCACTGGTAATAAGGTCCCGTGTGAGTCCTTGGATGTCGACACGTTAGTTTGTTAGTTAGTTTGTTAGTGTGTTTGCTTTTTAATTAATTATCCTATTGCCCACTGATGACCAGTTTTTTTTCATGTACCCCCTGTGCCAGTGGTCTTCATCCCCCCCCCGGGCCGATGACCGGTACCGGTCCGTGGATCAAAAAGGTCTTGGGCCACAAAACATGATTTTCTTTTTTTTTTGTTTATTTACTGCGGTGTATTTCTCTGGGGATAGAGTGCGACATTCCACGGACCGGTGGGGGGGGGGGGGGAGGGTTAACCGGGAGCCGAGTGACAGTGGTACAGTAAATCAAAACAATCTAAAATATAAATAATCAAACGTCCCCCCTCCCCTTCCTAACCTCACACACCCACCCACCCCTCCGTCCAATTAGGCCGGGGGTGAAATTATCAAACGTCGACCGGTACGTGGCGAGAAAAAAGGTTGGGGGGGGGGGGGACAATCGCCCTATGCTTTATCTCACCATAGACCAAGAGAATGCTGAGGGGGGAGCCAGAACCGGATTATGATTGGTTTTGGGGGGGGTCCCCGGGGCACATTAGCAACTAGTTGGACCCTTTAAAAAAAAAAAAAAGAAAAAGAAAAGAAATAGACACAGTTAAAATAGACAAAACCTTAAAAAAATAAAAATTCGAGTTTAGTTAGCCATTACACCTAGGTCCATAGGCACGGGCCCAAGCTAACCGCACCGTTAGACCCAATCTCTGGAGGGTCGCCGAGACGCCGCAGAGGACAAAGATTGTGTGACATGGGGGTTGTTTGGTCTTGATCCCGTGACCTCCAGTTTCATAATAAAAAAGCGCGACCAGAGTTACCCCCCCTACCCCGACACCACCACCACCACCAACCACCACCACCCACGTGTGGGTACGAAGGAGGGGGAAAATATTACGGCAACACCTTTTGTGTTTGTGTGTGTGTGACGTAGAACACACGATACTATAATAAGGCGAAACAATTCACTGCTCTGGCATAGAGCCGTGTTGGGGTGGGGGGGGGGGGGGAAGGAGGGGAGATGACTCTCGAAGGCCCGATCGACAGTGTTGGTAAGCAAATAGGCGACACAATGGTCAAAGAAACTGAACGACTTTGTGTGTGTGTGTGTGTGTGTGTGTGTGTGTGTGTTTGTTTTGTGGTGAGGGGAAAAGGTGAAATAGTACACCAATCAGAGCCGTTTTTAGACCGGCCCAACAATTTTAATCACTGGAAGACTCCGGGGGTGGGGGGTGGAGGGTTGACTATGGCAAACCCCGAAGTCCCCACGTCTCGGGAGAGGGGGGGAGAGAGACGGGGTGGGAGAGAGGAGGAGGAAACGCAAGGATATTATGGGAAAATGGTAAATTCATATCAGGGATGGCCGGCATGAGATGGGTAAGAGCCAAACGTCATTTTTTTTTTATGAGAGCCACATTCCGATGTTCGATGAGAAGCCACATTCCAGTGTACGTAGCTGGAAACCGAATCCTCTAAGAGTCGTGCAATGTTCATTTATATCAAGGTTTGGAAGTGAATAAAATAATAGAAAAAAAAAATGACCGAACAGAAGCCACATTAGACGCGTTAGAAGGGCTGCGTGCCGGTCGGTCAAAGAGGCCTATTCGGCCACCATTGTAATACTGATAAGTCATCGGCCCCTGCAAATGACAATCTCCTTGCCGCCCCCCCCTCCCCGCATACAACACTCGCCCTAAGTTTATTCAAATGGCATTCTCTTTGGCCCCGGATATGACACACTCGCTATAATGCCCCCCCTCCCTCCCCCCCCCCCCGTCCGCATATGACATTCGGCTAGGTCCAGTGGTCCAATCACATAATATTCTCTCTGAGGCCCAGCATATAATATTCGCCCCTGAGCCCGCCCATGTGACACTTGTCCCCTCAGGCCTGGGTTGTGATGTTTGTCTCTTGACCTCTTGGCGTAGACAGCTTTGTTCTAGTCAAGTGACGAGAGAGTAACATTTATCTGTGTACCCTGAAATGCGTTACAGATCTTAACTGTAAGTGTACTCTATAAAAGTTTTCGTCTGTAGCAAAGAACATAAACTATCTAATGTAGGCTACATGGCTACTGCTCCAATACGGGCGCTACAGATCTGTTAAAGTGTCCATGTGAACCCCAACGACCACGTCGGTTAAGGGGAGATGATGACGATCATAATGATGATGATGATGATGGTGATAATGATGGTGATGATGATGACTATGATGATGATGATGGTGATGATGACGATGATGATGATGATGATGGTGGTGGTGGTGAGGATGATGATGATGATGATTATGATGATGATGATGATGGTGATGAAGATGATAATGATGATGATGATAGTGGTGATGATGACTATGATGATGATGATGATGATGATTATGATAATGGTGGTGGTGACGATGATGATGATGATGATGATGATGATAATGGCGGTGGTGAGGATGATGATTATGATTATGATGATGATGATGATGACGATAATGATGCTGACGATTATAATGATAATGACAAGCTATAATAAGAACTGCAACGTTTACGTGTCGTCTGAAACGACTATTGTGCATCATGGTACAATGAATAATAGTGCTTGTGATTGCCAGGCATTTTGGTGTTTTAGTATTTTGTTGAAATGACTGACTGAACCTTGGTAAAGTCACAATAATTCGAAAATGGAACACACTTGGACAACAAGTCTCATGTAACAATATGTGAATGTGTGCGCGCGCGTGTTCAGGGTGGATATGACTACGGTGATTATTATGTAAACATGAGATCATGTATCGTGTGACGTCAACAGCCACCGAGCATGAGAAAATTGAAAGCTGAGCACTCAACAAACTCCACGTGCGTGTAACGTGAGAACATTGAATAAATATCAGCCTTCATGTAGCCAGATAAATGATGAGTTAAAATTGCAAGTGAAAGGTAAATATTAGAAGTGAAAGGTAAATATTAGAAGTGAAAGGTAAATATTAGAAGTGAAAGGTAAATAGTTCTGTCTGGTAAACATAAACTATGACCATGTAATGACTACGGCCTATATGTTAGGAGTAAAGTCATCTGGTGATACTCACGGGGCCGAAACAAATACTTATTTTAACCTCAAGTTACGGGCAAATAACCGGATATTCTATTATCCGGCAAGCACTCAGACACATAAAAAAAATCTCGAACAAAAAAAAATGCATTTTTATTAATGTTTGGAAGTTTAATCCAACGCAATTTGAAATCAAGCTAAATAAATATAACTCAGCGTTCCACCATTTATGGCCGATGTAAAGTCTCTTGGTGTGTGTAATAAATAGGTCCAATGAGTAAGTGTCTTGATGTGTATAATAAATAGGACCAATGTAAAGTCTCTTGGTGTGTGTAATAAATAGGTCCAATGAGTGTCTTGCTGTGTATAATGAATATGGTCAATGTAAAGTCTCTTGGTGTGTGTAATAAGGCTCAGGTTCATAAGAGCGACTGTATTAAAACAGCGACTGTCACAACAGCGACTAATTCATCAGACAACTGGCAACAGCTGAAAACACACAAACACACACATACAATAAATCGCTACAACTGTTCAATATACAAATTCAAGGCAAAAGAAATTACAAATTACACTTCTTTTTATTCTCGATGAATTAAATGAATTAAAAATGACATTCAATTTGAATTAGATATACAACATACAAAGTCACATGATTTAAAACGCTGACTTAAAACAGGATAGAAATAGATCAATAAGGAATTATAAATAACATTAATTTGGATTAACTACATAATACATACATGATTTAAAAAGAAGATTTAAAACAGAATAGAACGAGATCAATGTTAGTTAAATTATGTCACGTTTATTTCTAAATTGCGAGCAATGGCTCGAAGGAATTGCAGAAGATCTGTCAATGAGTTCATTTCATGTTATAGAAAATAGATGGTTAAAAAATTGTTCATTTATTCAAAGGACTCTATTAGACTGTCCGACGTCGCCCGCGGTCTACTTCTAGAGTGTTTGATGTTTTACATTTATGTATTTTTCTACCCACATTACTTGTTCTAATCTTAATAACTAGACATCTTTTATATCTTAATATCGAAGGGGATAGTCTTCAGTCTCTAAGCCCTTCACTATGTCCCACCAGTGAGTAGTGAGTGTATCTCACTCTGAAGTTGACAGAAATGTCGCTATTATGACAGTCGCTATTATAATGCGGTCGCCATTTTGACAATCGCTGTTATGACAGTCGCCATTCTGATTACGTCGCTCATTTGAAGTCGCTGTTTTGACAGTCGCTATCCTGCCTTTGCAGCGTGTAATAAATAGGGCTAATGTCAATGTTAAGTCTGTTTGGTGTCTATTACATAGGAACTGTGTAAAGCCGTTTGTATGTGTATTAAATGGGGGGGCCGATAAAGTTGCTTCATGTGGTGTGTTGGAAGTAATTAGTACACCCTAACTCTATTATTATTATATATAAGTCTATCAATCGTTAGGCAGAATAATAAGGTGGCTATAGATTCATTAGTATATTTATTGCCCGGAAGAGTCTGTCAAGTTTTCTGATAAGTGGCTTTTTTAAAAGAACTCAAAGTTTGAGGAACTTCGATCGTATAAGACGCCATTTGAGTTGAAAGGTTGATGCATCAAAGATATCTCCGTTCGCAATCTCTTTGGGGGTTGAATGTTTACTGTAACATAATAATAGTCATGCTCTGGTTGGGGCGTATGGTTTGCGTGAAGTGCCTGAAAGGCTGAGATAAAGATCCCATAAGACCACGAATGGGGGCGGTTTTCGCAGTGCCCCTCCTCCTCCTCCATCACAGCCATAAGCTGATAGTGTAACGGCCTTGGAGGCAACACGGGAGATATAGCGGGGTAGTGGGGGGAAGGGGGAACGACTTAAACCATGACCTGAAATATTCATCGGTTCTCACCGGAGATCGAACCGTACCCTGCAGTGTATGATAGATAGCCCCTGACAGTTAAACACATGAGACTTTCATTCAAACCGCTTGTCCGATAATTTGTGGCTTGTATGTAAAGAAAATAAAAGGTCCCGCATTAAGTTTCCCGCAAAAAAAAAAAAAGAAATTGCTGATGAGAAGAAAAAAAGACCTGGGCCGTATTTCCTTTAACATATTTATCTAATACTAGCTTATTAACGATAAGAAGAAGTTATATACAAATATTTTAATTAATTCTTGATTGCAATCAATGTAGAGGGGGCTATTGAAAAGTAATCGAGTATTTAAAAAATAGAAAAAAAAAACATACTCGATTTTTTTTTTGTGATACACAAACATGCCAATGGTCTACCTATGTATCTATTTTCCTTTGTGTATATCTGTCAATAAAGCATCTTCATAAACCCATTAGTTCTTGTCTTCCTCTTCATAAACCCCATGAGTATATGTCTACCTCTTCATAAACCTATTAGTAAGAATGGATGGAAGAACTGATGGAGAGAAATAAAACATACAGACAGATGGAACAACGGTCGGACGGACAAACAGATTAGATATAGATAGATAGATGACTGATAGACAGACAGACAGACAGATATGGTTTCGGTTTAAGCTATCCTCAAACCAAAGCGATTTTCGCGTGTCTAGGTAGCTCGCGAAATTCGCCCCTCTTTCGCGGCAATGTATTTATATGGAGATGCTCAAACCGCGGATAATTTCCGCGGCGGTGCAGAGAAATTTCGCGGCTTCGCTTCTTTCAGAGTTTTTTCGCGTTTCGCGAGTGTAAACAATCTAAAATGGCTGCCTAGAAACATCGACTCAAATGAAAATCAAGGTTAAAATTGATATAAATGTCTTAAAATTAACAAATAAGACTTACATCTATATATAGAGACTTGAATTATATCAGATTATACCAAAAGTAAGATAGATAGATAGATAGATAGATAGATAGATAGATAGATAGATAGATAGATAGATAGATAGATAGATAGATAGATAGATAGATAGATAGATAGATAGATAGATAGATAGATAGATAGATAGATAGATAGATAGATAGATAGATAGATAGATAGATAGATAGATAGATGGATGGATGGATGGATGGATGGATGGATGGATGGATAGATAGATAGATAGATAGATAGATAGATAGATAGATAGATAGATAGATAGATAGATAGATAGATAGATAGATAGATAGATAGATAGATAGATAGATAGATAGATAGATAGATAGATAGATAGATAGATAGATAGATAGATAGATAGATAGATAGATAGATAGATAGATAGATAGATAGATAGATAGATAGATAGATAGATAGATAGATAGATAGATAGATGGGGGCTGAAAGAATCTCTCCACTGTAAAGGTCATTCCATGTCTCAATTTTTGCAGCTAGAAGGATTCTCAGTTTTAAATATTTAAAAAACCAACCTTTCATTGCGTCAGTTTGGTTAATTTTTAAATATTCAGTGGGCTCAAATAATGAAACCATAAACTGACAAAAAAAAAACTGGCATTTACGGGACAGTACAAAGATATGAACGAAGCCAGTTTGCCACTATTAGAGAAGGATTTGGCGATAATTGTTCTGAATAATGTTTAACTGTAGCTCTAAATTTACGGAGTAGAGTTCATTTGTAATTTAATGATTTTTTTTTTATCACGAGTCAGAATGCGATTTTTATCACGAGTCAGAATGAGATTTTTGTCACGAGTCAGAATGAGATTTTTATCACGAGTCAGAATGAGATTTTTATCACGAGTCAGAATGAGATTTTTGTCACGAGTCAGAATGAGATTTTTATCACGAGTCAGAATGAGATTTTTGTCACGAGTCAGAATGAGATTTTTATCACGAGTCAGAATGAGATTTTTATCACGAGTCAGAATGAGATTTTTATCACGAGTCAGAATGAGATTTTTATCTCGGGGATCAAAAAAATATTTACGGGGAACGGTGGGGGGGAAGGGGGGTATGAACACCCTCCTTTCTTGCCAACATGGCTGAGAGATCATGCCAGGTACAGATTTAAGCTGGGAACTTTTGGAACTTCTAACAGGTTATGGCGTAAGGGGGGGGGGAGGGGTCATCCAATCCCGCGTCCCTGTAGTCATCGAACCCTAGACCTTCGGTGGACGGTCCTTCGAGAGCCCCAACATCGCACGGTGTGCTTAGGAACTTTCCACAACACGGGTAAAAAGAAATCCCGGGTCACTCAGTGTTCATCGAGCCCGAGCCTACATCAGCCCCCCCCCCCCACACACACACACTTTTACCTTTGTTTTGTTTTTAAAAAAATAAAAATTCCTTCCCCCCCCCCCGTCCGGGGGGCGGGGGGGGGGGTGGGTTCCATTCTTTCCATTCCCCCCCCCCAAGGAGGGGGGGGGTTGGTTGGACCACCCCCCGCCCCCCCTCCTCCCCCCCACCTAAGGGCCCCCTCCCCATTGAAGGGGGGGGGGGCTGGGGCCCTCCCCCCGGCCCCGAAATATCATGCTCTCCCTCCGATTCCGACCCCCCTCTCCCCCCCCCCCCCCCCCCCCCCCTTGTTTTGTTTTTGGTGTTTCTTAATTTTAACTCTAGAGATACGGAAGTTACATGAGGTGGGGGGGGGATGTCGAAGTTACTTATACTCCTGTGGTGATAAACACATGAAAACAAACACCCACAGATGTTCAGGTACCACTGATACGTAAAAAAAAGTGTATGCTGTTGAAAATTTCGCGTGTTGACAAAGTTACCGATACGAACTACACGCCTAACTTGCGTCTGCTGGGGAAAGTCACTGATAACAGCCACACACTAGCATGTGTGTACAGATACAGTAACAAATACCACCAACATGTGTGTACAGATACAGTAATATAAATACCACCAAACACCATCATGTGTGTACAGATACAGTAATATAAATACCACTACCACACCAACATGTGTGTACAGATACAGTAATATAAATACCACCAACACACCAACATGTGTGTACAGATACAGTAACAAAATCCACCAACATGTGGGTACAGATACAGTAACAAATACAATCAATATGTGTGTACAGATACAGTAACAAATATCATCAACCAACATGTGTGTACAGATACAGTAATATAAATAATACCAACATGTGTGTACAGATACAGTAATACAAATACAACCAACATGTGTGTACAGATACAGTAATATAAATACCACCAACACACCAACATGTGTGTACAGATACAGTAACAAATACCACCAACATGTGTACAGATACAGTAACAAATACCACCAACATGTGTGTACAGATACAGTTACAAATACCACCAACATGTGTGTACAGATACAGTAATACAAATACCACCAACATGTGTGTACAGATACAGTAATACAAATACCACCAACATGTGTGTACTTTAATTGAGAATCACTTTATGAATTAAATCTTTCTTGCTATTTTTTTTTTGTTTTACCTTTGACCACAAAGTTCATGTCGTAAAATTTTATTTTCAGTTAAAACCATTTCTCAAACGCTGTCGACATTATATTTCTTTGTTATATTACTCCATACAAAAACAACGCTTACTGTCTTAAATCCAGGAGATTAAGAAACCCCCCCCCCCACCCCCGGCCCACTTCCAATCCCGTTTCGTAAGCTTCATCGAAAAGAAAAAAATCATATTTTACTCAAAATTCGTCTCTAGATTTGATGGTGTGGAAAAAAAAAGAAAGAAACTCGGGCGTAGGTAGTATCTTACTGTAGATAAAAAATCTTTTTCTGTTGAAACTGTAGACAATTAAATTCACAGATGTGGGGGGGCAATGATTCGAATTGGATCGATACAGGGGTGGGTTTTCTCGATAACACCGTGTCTCCCAACCACGCATTGCCTCCCACGTGTATGACAGTCCCTCACGACTGTGTCTTCCCTAATTCCTAAACGCCTTTGAGCCTATTTCACCCCCAAATCTCGTCCAGGGGGGTGCAATGGCCAATGGTGGCACTACGGGAGACATGGAGGGAATTTTTACCACGACCTGAAAAATTCACTTGGTTCTCACCGGAGATTGAACCCGGGACTCTCAGGTCGACAGTCGAGCGCTTTACACAGGGTTGAAATAGCGAGATAGTTAAATTGGGAGAGGAGGGGGGGTATGGGTGGAGAATTATCGTTATGTGAGCGAAATTCCGGTAAGGATTAGGTGAAATCTTTTAGATCCCACAAACCACTGAATAAGAACCAAGGACCATCAGGTCGATAGTATATAGCGCTTTATCGCACGACCATCTGTCCCTAAAATGATCCAGTAAACTTTTATCGTTATGGAAGGACCTGATATTTATTAAACACGTCGGTGATCGGACAGGCAGAATGAAAATGGGGGAGGGGGGGGGGAGGTTTCGACGATGTGTGAATCACAATACCTAGCTCGCCTGTGTGATGTTAGATTCCTGTCAATTTGCTATAGGTTATATAATGCACATATTTAGATTCTTGGGATAAGGATAACACGATTTTGGGTTTTACATATCGACTATGATTTACGTTACTTATTGATATTGTCGCTGTTGTTGTTGTTGTTGTTTTGCCCAACAAGCTTACAATACTCTTTCTTCAATAAACAGACATAGTAAGACTTCGTAGAAATTCACTTCGTTTTGCTATTACCTGAAGATTCAACTCCCAAAAAGTAAAAGTCCTATTCCGTTACAACAAGCTTTGATATTAAGGATTACAGGTGTGTGTGTGTGTGTGTGTGTGTGTGTGTGTGTGTGTGTATGTGTGAAGTCCCTGTAAAGAATGAGATCAAATCTCTTAGATCCTACAAACCACTGAAGAGACGGTTTTTTATGGTGCCCTTATTTCATCCCCACCTTAACCGATAGTACAATTGCCAGGGAGAGGCACCACGGGAGACAAAGCAGGGACTTTAGCCATGACCTGAAATATCCATCGGTCCTCACCGGAGATCGAACCAGGGACTCTCACACGACCTTTCGCCCACCCCCCCACCCTATGGATTACAGGTAGGATGTTACATTCCAGCACTTACATAAAAGCACAGCCTTTAAATATGTTGCTATGGGCCCTAAACAAATGTACATTCGGGGCCTTAAATGAGCATACATCTGGGAAAAGGCCCCATGGTATATTTTGTGGAGGTAGGATGTGGGCTGGGGGGAAGGGGGAGTGGGCATATCCAAAAGAGTGGTAAATTCTTTGCATTTTTAGTGTTACAAAGATTAAAGCCGGGATATCGTCCAAGCCTTGCATGGGCAAAGATTGTGGAGGATCTAATCATTTTTTGAGAAGAGAAAAATCAATCTCTTAGAATGAACTTAATGTGGTGTAGATTTATTATGAGTTGTAGGACGTGCATCATTGGTTTGTGTGTGTGTGATTTTTTTTTTAATATCCTTGTATCTGAGTTGTATCACATTCCTTCATTAGCAGCACTGTAACACAAGAGTGTGTGGTATTATCTAGGTCAAGGCCAGGCAAACTACGAACACTTGGGCCAATGACGTTTGCAATTAACACTCCGTCTTTTTGCTTCAGGTGCAGCCTTTCTGTCGAATTCAAGAACCCATTGTGGCCCGCGGGACAAAAAACGTTTGCCCACCTTTGATTTATGGATAGCATCAGAGTAGCACAAAACCTAAATAAAAGAAGCGCAAAATAGCACACATTTTTTTTTTGCCGCATTATCGGTGTTAAAAGAAAACAAACAATATTTTGCCGCTACTTAAGACATCACTTTTATTTTTAATTCTATCGGGTGGCCTAAAAAGTAGCTATTTGTTTTTAAAAGTAGCGTTGATTTGGCCATAATGTTACATCATGGTATCTTTCGCGCCTGGTTTCCTTGTAAATGACGTTGCTTTTTTTCACAACTAGGTCATCTTTTGAGTCCAGTGGCTAACATGGAAACCAGAGAGGAATTTTAATTGACGCAAGACACCAGTCAGTGGATTCAAACAAAGCAATCAAACATAAAAACCCAGGTCGATAAGGAAGAATAATTAATAACATCCCGGTGTACTTGAATTCATCCCCACCCCACGGCCAACACACCACCCCCATCCCCCGCGCGGTTGTAGCAGTTCAAACCATTCTTCAGTCACCGACCGAAGGAATTCTTATTGGATATATATATATATATTAGGGTGGCTCACTTTATAATTGAAAAAAAAAATAATAAAGTTGATTTTTTATCATGAGCATTTTAGTTTTCTGGTTCACTGGGATTTAAAACATGTATATACCAAATTTCACACAATTTGGGCTCCTATAAATACTACCTCAGTGCACTTGTTATCTCGTGTTTTATGGTATTTGCCAGTTGCATTAAATGAAAATTTTGCAAGGTTTAAAATGCTGTATTTAGATACAAAAAAAATTATATTACACAGTAGGAATTAAACAGTAAAATAACACTAGTTTCCTGACACATTAACCTGACTGTATTGCAGAGTAGTTCTAAGTACGGAGTTCAAAAATATACTTTAAAAGTTTTTTAGTCTGTGCTTTCTGAGTCCTGAAAGTCTTTAAGTTGCGATCTCTTCAGCACAGTTGATTTTTGTTTCATCTGGTAATTCTTCGCTATGCCGTTTAACAATTTGGAGCAAGTACTGCATTTCCTCCTCTGATCTGGTGAGAGATGAGTTGAATGATGACACCAGTGCAATTCCCCGCTCAGCACAGTCATTGACAACTTTCAAGAAAGAGACCACTGACGTTGCCATTCTGAAAAGATGGAGTTTGTTGCCAGGTGGAAGCATTAGTCATGAGAAAATAAGGGGGAAGCAGAAGAGCATTAAAGAAGAGCAGCGATGACGAGGTCACAAAATCCTTTAATGTCACATTATGAAGTGCTGAAGGATCATTTGTGCTGCGCATGCATCTTTCTTATTTCTGATCATCAGAAGATTTCTCCAATAATTGCCTCAAGCAAGCTGCAAGGCGGTTTTTCTCATCCAATGAGACACGTTGAGAAAAGAGAACCAGATGAATGAGTTCTGCAATAAGGTACCAGAGATGTCGGCCAATCGTTTTCAATGCAGTCTGAGAAATGAAGGGAGAAACATTCTTATAATCAATAAGAAGCTTGAGGAAATCCAGATCATTTAGAGGTGCATCCCAGAAAGATAAGATTCAGAGTCAGATGTTCTTTGTAATCTTCACGTGGCAAATATCTTGGGTTGTCTTTCATTTGGAGGAAATTTGAACAAAATGTGATGACTTCTTCTTTTAATGGCTTGAGATTTTGCTCCAGTCGAACATTGTGGCATATACTAAATTTTGTCTGTCTTATTTTTGGTCAAAACGTCTTAAAGTGCTTGAATAGTAGCACATCCGGTCCATTTATACTACCCCCAAATGTCTTAGTAAAGACGGCTGTGTTTGTAAATATACAATTAGGGGAAGTACCTAGCTCAGTGGACATTAGTATGTCCTCATGAAAAAATTGTACCGAATGTCAACCAGACGGCTATGTTTGTAAACATACCATTGGCCAGTAGTTCAAATTAGGGAAAGTACCTAGCTCAATAAACATTGGCATGTCAACTGGACAGTATACAAGCAAAGAAATAGGTCATGAAAAAATAGTACCAACTGACTACCACCAGTACGCTCAATTGAAATGAACTGGCAAAGCTTGCTATTTTTATGAAAATCAAAACCTCTAGAGTTTTCTAGAATTTCCCGGAACCTTCTCAAGCTTTTTTCCACGTTTTTCTAGAAACTTCTTGAACCTTCTAGAGATTGCATAGAACCTTCCAGAACCTTCTAGAATTGTATAGATTTTTTTCTAAAACTTTCCAGAGCCTTCTAGAATTTTCTGTGTGCTTTATATATACATACATATATTTATTTATATGTATCCATATCTATCTATATCTAAGTATATCAATCTATACCTATCTATATATGTCAGGGCCGGCCTTGGGCCGATTTGACTGATATATATATATATATATATATATATATATATATATATATATATATATATATATATATAAATATATCTTAGGTGCTTTTAATCTATTTACTTATTTAAGTGTCTATAGAGTTTGGCCGTCAAAGACGTATAAATCAGACCAAACCAGATAAATAGTTTGGCCGTCAAAGACGTACAAATCAGACCAAACCAGATAAATAGTTTGGCCGTCAAAGACGTACAAATCAGATCAAACCAGATAAATAGTTTGGCCGTCAAAGACGTACAAATCAGATCAAACCAGATAAATGGTTTGGCCGTCAAAGACGTATAAATCAGACCAAACCAGATAAATAGTTTGGCCGCCAATGACGTACAAATCAGACCAAACCAGATAAATAGTTTGGCCGTCAAAGACGTAAAAATCAGATTAAACCAGATAAATAGTTTGGCCGTCAAAGACGTACAAATCAGACCAAACCAGATAAATAGTTTGGCCGTCAAAGACGTACAAATCAAACCAAACCAGATAAATAGTTTGGCCGTCAAAGACGTGTAATTCAGACCAAACCAGATAAATAGTTTGGCTAATGATTAGGAATAATTTCAACCGTTTGACCTGCAGCGCGGGGAAAAAAAGAAAGAAAAAAGTGTAGGCCTAGTAAAAAAAATGGGATTGAGACATGTGAAAGATCAAATAATTTCAATAGTTTAAAAAGATTTCATTTTAAAAGATGCATAAATAGATAGCCTTTAAAATTAAAAAGTCAGGGTTTATAGAACTGAATGGGTTTAAATTTCGTCTTTTTTTTTTAAATATAGGAATAAAAAAATAAAAAAATACGCCAAGTTTTTTTGCAGGGTATTATTGAACAATGCACACAAGAACTCGAGATTTTTATGAACAAGACACCAGAAAATAGGTTTGGGGGGGGGGTATTTTTATTACTTCTTTTGTTCATAATTATATATATTAACATTTACAATGGATCTCTTTATTGTATGTGACTAAAACATGAATGAACCACCAATTGTGTGTGACACACTGTTTTCGGGAACGGAATGAAACAACAAACAGAAGTTTCTGATAGAAACGATATAAAAAAAAACGTTTATTATGCTGAAAAGGAAGGAAAAAAAAAAAGAGGGGAGGGGAGGGGTCGTCATGTGTGACGTTGCTTTTTAAGGTGTGTGTGTGTGGGGGGGGTCTGACGTCACCTTCCTCTAGATATTCAAGCGATACCTATCATCATTGCGAGACTGTTTCCATATCGCCAACTCCCATCATTATCCGGCTCCACCCCCCACCCCCCCCCCCACCCCCATGACACGACCATAGTCATGTAACAGCCTAGGTATTTTACATCAAGATTTGGATTTTTTTTTTTATTTAGCACCAGAGATAAACAAAGAAAAATGTATAATCAAATTTTTAAATCTCGTTGAACATATGCTAAATACATGTCTATAGTTCTACGATATCATTCATTAATTCTGAATTTTCTCTTCAGCACAAACATAAAATATTTTAACATATTTTTTTTGCAAATAAGCTTTTAGGAAAGCTTTTTTTAGCGTGAAATATCGAAAATAACTCATGTACAAAAATACTCGTGGTTTGGTATTATTATTATTATTCATGGAGTGAATATATAGATTTTGTGGACAAATAGTTATAGTCCAAGTTTGATGACGCAATTTGGTTGGCTCCGCCCACCTCAGCTTCCATGACGTCATTCCTTCATCGCGTTGTATATTATTCTGGGATTAATGAGTAGACGTTATTTGTAACAAAATATTTCTAACAAAATGACGTCATCAGTGGGGAGCATGTGTATTATTTAGACAGTTGTGAAATCAGTCTAGCTTTGGGCATCGTAGTATGTGGATGTATGTTGTAGTTTGTAACTAGACAGTAGTTACATGTATTTGTACTCCTCCTGAGTTCACCATTATATGTGACCGTCCATATGAAAATATGCCATGAGTAGGAAACTACTTTTTGAGTTATAAGCGAAAATTCACTTATAACTCAAAAAGTAGTTTCCTACTTATGGCATATTTTCATATTGATGGTCACATATGTCAGTTCATCTTCACGCAGTTATTTTGAAGAGTTAAAAATTATTATTGTTACTTTCAACTGGAGTCGACTTAGTATATTAATGTTTTTGCCGTCATGCCCCAAACTATTTTCGTATCGTTAGTTTCTCTCCCTCCATCTCTTTCTCTCTCCCTCTCTATCTCTCTCTCTCTCTTATACACACACACACACTCTTCCTATCCCTCCCTCTCTTTCTCTCTATCTCTCTCTCTCTCTCTCACCCACACTCTTCCTCTGTTTTTCTCTCTGTCTGTCTGTCTCTCTCGCTCTCTGTCACTCTCTCTCACACACACACACACTCTTCCTCTGTCTTTCTCTCTATATGTTTCTCTCTCTCTCTTCCTCTCCCCCTCTCTCTCCTCTCTCTCTCTCTCTCTCTCTCTCTCAATAAGTAACATACAGCTTTAAACTAATTTTGATTCTACAAAGTACTCGCCACTACCCGATAGTACAAAAATTACATTCAATCTGCCATCACTCATATGCACGTTCAGTGTAAAAAAAAAAGCAACGCGAAATCAATGACTACTTGAATCGATACTTTTACTAACGATAGAACGTGAGTTCACTATTAAATAATTTAAACATGGGAAATGGCAAGAATCGGTTATTTCTAGTTTAACTTCCTCAAAAACAAAACCGGACCATGGTCCTTGTTGTAAAGTTGATAGAGCTACCAGAAAAAAAAAATAGAACAAATCTTCAGGTCATTTTGTTTGGGGGGAATGTATTTTGACAGCCATACACGCATACTCTCACTCTCTCTATCTATCTCTCTCTCTCGCTCTCACACACACCTGCAAGCACAGAAATAATGATATATCCGTGTCAGATTCACTTTATAAAACATGTTCAATAACATCAAACTTTAGAAGAATGGTTTTAATGGCTGTTAACTTTCAATGGATCTCTTGCAAGTCAATCCTTAGCAAATTTTCTCAGAGCCAGATAGAGTGGGGACATTTTTTTTTAAAAAAATCCTACAAAGATTCTTCTCCGCTATTTCGCATTTTTCTTTTAAATATAAGATCACATTAAAATCACATTTTTCCGTTTTCTTGTGTACCCTTATAGGTTTGGTGGAGCTACCGGTAAAAAGAAACAGATTAAACCTTCAGGTCATTTTGTTTAGGGAACGTAATTCAATTCAACACACACATACACGCGAGCGCGCAAGCACAACCTTAATGGTACCTTCGTGTTAGAGTCACTTTACAAACACATTCAATTGCCGCAAACTTTAGACTGTTGACTTTCAATGGATCGTATGCAAATCACACCTCATAGAGAATACTGCAGCAAATTTGCCAGGGCAAGATATCGCAATTGAAAAATGGAAGTCCACATTACAATCACAATCTGCTTGTGTGTGTGTGTGTGTGTTGAATTGAATGTCTCTAGTGTATTGACTGGTTTAAATTTTAAGTTTAGACTGGCTAAATAATTAATTGGTATTTTACAAAATTATTGATCCGGCATATTCCGCTAGATAATCGATATAAATAAACAATCAGTAATTTAAATAGATGAAAGTTGTCTTATAATTCAGTTTATTCCATGAACAGATTATGCAGTTTTCATAGCGTTATTTTTCTTTACTTTCAATTTGGGTTAGTAATTCCCTTTCTAGTATTGCACCGATCTCACTTTTCCGTAGTTCTTTCGATATCCCAATTCCACGATAATGATGCCTCGATATTTCGTAACGATACCACATGTTCATTATTTTGTAACGTTACTACATGTTCATTATTTTGTAACGATACTATATGTTCATTATTTTGTAACGATACCACATGCTCATTATTTTGTAATGATACTAAATGCTCATTATTTTGTAACGATACTTCATGTTCATTATTTTGTAACGATACCACATGTTTATTATTTTGTAACGATACTACATGTTCATTATTTTGTAACGATACCACATGTTCATTATTTTGTAACGATACTACATGCTCATTATTTTGTAACGATACCACATGTTCATTATTTTGTAACGATACTGCATGCTCATTATTTTGTAACGTTACTACATGCTCATTATTTTGTAACGTTACTACATGCTCATTATTTTGTAACGATACTAGATGCTCATTATTTTGTAACAATACTACATGCTCATTATTTTCTAACGATACTAAAAGTTCATTATTTATATGTTCTGAACTTTCCATTGAACCAAGACCATGGGGATGGCATTTATTGCAAGTCGTCTGCTCGAGACAACAAAAGCCAACAAAAGAGATGGTTGTAAAAAAAATAACAAAGGAGGGGGTGGTGATGTGTGAGAATAAAAGTGTTAAATCTAGTAGCCTACATATGTATGTTTTTACTTTATTTCATTTGTATTTTATTTTTATTTATTTATTTAAAAAAAGGGGGGGTGTGGAAGTGGCAGGTTGGAATTCAATATGAGGTAGAATCTGTGGCGAGTTAGTTTGTAAGCTCGGCATGTATGCTACAAGTTACCGGTGTTCAAATCTCCACGACGCCAAAATTTATCTCTTTCCATGTGTGCCCCACCCCACCCCGACTCCTTCCTTTACCCCCACCCCCTTCTTCCCCTCCCCCATATCCATTGTCACTGAAAGATATTATGGAGATTTTTAAAAAAAAATCGGGTAGGATGATATCCGTCCCGTTCGTGGCTTGTCAAAAAAAAAAAAAACACCTCACATATGCAAAGGTCTATCAAGTTGTTCTCGAGACATTGGGTTGAGAAGCGCTGTCCTGTTTAGGACAAGGTTTGATAGGTCAAAAGGTCGATACATTAGAATTAGATTATCTGGTAAGGTTTTTAGGTTCAAGAGATATGAGTTTTACAGCGCGGAGATGCGGGTGTGAGGGGATAGTGTGTGTGTGGGGTGGGGACTTTGAAAAGAGGGAAAAGATAAAGGATTATTTGGCAGGAAAGGGAAAGGGGGGGGGGTATTCCTCCTGGTTTGTTTATTTTTACTTTGTTGACTTTTGGATAGTGGGTGGTGTTTGTTTTTGTTATGACAACGGCCCCTCACAGAACAAAATGAAGTTTCGCTCGTTAATAGGTGTAAGTATTGAATAGTTCAAAGTTCATTGTGTTATTGTCTACAGTTCAAAGTTCATAGGGCAGAAAGATCAAACAGACAGACAGACAGACGAACAGACTGACAGAACGACGGAGAGACAAACAAACTGAATGGGTGGATGGATGTATAGTTAGACAGATATTACTGACTACACCACGAGGTTTCACCTTACGCCTACTTCCAGCAGTGTACAGATGGCAAACAGCCGCAAAGTAGTTTTGGTCATTCATAGTCAACGCATACAAACTGAGGTGTGTGGGGGGGGGGGGACCTGGTAAGGGGGAAAGCTGGGGGAGTTGATCCACACACACACACACACACCACACACACAAACAAAATTCTCACGAAGTATTGTTTTTCTAGAATGACACAAATAACATGGACCACTTTGACTGCTCCAAACAGGACCAAGTGTTCGAAAAAAAAAAAAAGGAATGTGCTCGAGAATGTTTTATGGCGGGGATTGGGGGGGGGTGGGGGGCGGGCGGGCGGGGGTACTGTTGGTTGTAAGATTAGACCTAGTAAGGTTAATATTAGACCAACGGGACATAATACTATTGGAAGGGTTAGGCGGGGGGGGGGAGAGGGGGGAGTATGTTAGAATGGGGGTTGTTTTATTTCTTTTTACTGAACTAATTGTAAGGTCGGAGAGTGGGGTGGAGAGGGGAGGGAGGGATAATTCACTTCTAAGTTAAACAGCTCGTTTGTTGTTTGTTTGCTAGTTTGTTCGTTTGTTGTTTGTTTGCTAGTTTGTTCGTTTGTTGTTTGTTTGCTAGTTTGTTCGTTTGTTGTTTGTTTGCTAGTTTGTTCGTTTGTTGATTAACGTTTTATGTTGTTGTTTGTTTTTTTTTTTTTGTTTTTTGTTTATTCACGAGAGTGTTCCGCGTAATACTTATGTAGGGAAGCGGGGGGGATTGTTGACTCGAACTAACCAATTGTTATTCATCGGTAAATCCGTCAATCCATGGTATTCATCGCGGTTTCTTTTTTTTTTTTGTGTAAGATTTAAGCCGATCGTAGACGTGGAAGGCCCCCCCCCCCGTGGAAAGATGGGGCGGGGGAGGGGGGGGGCTATATTTTTACAACGTTATCGCAACCACACCCAAAACGAAGAAAAAAAGCTAACACTAGTTTTTGGTTCACTATGAGTTGTACACAGTTATCGTGTTACTGTCCACAGTTATGGTGTTACCGTCTACAGTTATGGTGTTAATGTCTACAGTTATGGTGTTAATGTATACAGTTATTGTCTACAGTTATGGTGTTAATGTATACAGTTATTGTCTACAGTTATGGTGTTAATGTATACAGTTATTGTCTACAGTTATGGTGTTACTGTCTACAGTTATTGTGTTATTGTCTACAGTTATTGTCTACAGTTATGGTGTTACTGTCTACAGTTATTGTGTTATTGTCTACAGTTATTGTCTACAGTTATGTTGTTACTGTCTACAGTTATTGTGTTATTGTCTACAGTTATTGTCTACAGTTATGGTGTTTCTGTCTACAGTTAATTGTGTTATTGTCCACAGTTATTGTCTACAGTTATGGTGTTACTGTCTACAGTTATTGTGTTATTGTCTACAGTTAATTGTGTTATTGTCTTCAGTTATTGTCTACAGTTATTGTGTTACTGTCTACAGTTAATTGTGTTATTGTCTTCAGTTATTGTCTACAGTTATTGTGTTACTGTCTACAGTTAATTGTGTTATTGTCTACAGTTATTGTGTTACTGTCTAGGTTATTGTGTTATTGTCTACAGTTATTGTGTTACTGTCTAGGTTATTGTGTTATTGTCTACAGCTATTATGTTATTGTTTACAGTTATTGTGTTACTGTCTACAGTTTTTGTGTTATTGTCTACAGTTATTGTGTTATTGTCTTCAGTTATTTTGTTATTGCAAATATCTTTTGCCGCACACAATAAGAGGGGAAAAAAATATATCCACTTGTAAAGTTTGTATTCGATAGACTTGAAAGTGTTTTCATCTAGTGAACTCAAACTGGTCCCTGCCTGAGGTAAATAAATGCATTTTTGCCTATACTACTCCCCCCCGGCCTCTTCACCAACATACAATGAAAACTGCACTACTACAATCATCATAACACCAATTCAGTTACTATTTATATTTTTTTTTAAATGTTGCTTTTTTTTGTTTTGTTTTTTTTTCCGGCAGTTAAAGTAGTGAATAATGTAGCGGTGGGGGGGGGGTGCGACTGAGATCTTCAAGGTTGTTGTGGGGGGGGGTAGGGGTTTTTAGTTTGTCGTAAGGTCCTAATATATATATATATACATTAACATGTAAAGATATTAATTACTTTTAGAGTGACTTTTTACTTGGAATAAATACGATACGCTTATCATAAAGTCATAATAGATACAGTATATATATATATATATATATATATGCATTACATTAACATGTTTTTCATTTACAGTGAATTAATTGAGAAGTTCCAATGGTTGATTTTTTTGTTGTTATTATTATTATTATTATTATTATTATTATTATTATCATTATCATTATCATTATCATTATTATTATTATTATTATTATTATTATTTTTACTTCGTATCTGAATTTGGTTGTTTGGTTTGTTTTCCCGCGATAAATCACTAATATTGTGGAACTGTTGAGGCTACAGTTTACAAATAAATAAATATTTCAAAATGCTAACATCGAAGAGAATTTGTGATAATTAAAACGTACAATGTCATAGCATTCGTGTTATCATGTAATTACAGAGTCTATTTCTTTTTAGTACCTGACCCATTTTTTTCAATTATGGCCAGGGCCCTAAATGGGCTGTAGGGCCGAAGAAAGAAGAAGAATAAAAAAAAGTCAATATCCCATCAGGGCTACTTTTGTTTCGATGCGGTTTGATCTATATCAAAACTGTACCCTGTGTTTTTTGTTTATTTATTTCGAGAAAATCAATTTTTTTCTTATAATAGTATGAAGATATTAATTACTTTTAGAGTAAATTTTTACTTGGAATAAATATGATACGCTTATCATGATGTCATAATAAATACAGTACGGCTATCACGATGTCATAATAAATACGGTACGCCTATCATGATGTCATCATAAATACAG
>JAGDYQ010000167.1:2181449-2218949 GCA_021962125.1 Bulinus truncatus
GTGTGATACTATAGTTCAAGTTGCTGCAATATTCCGTGTGGTACTATAGTTCAAGGTGCTACAATACTCCGTGTGGTACTATAGTTCAAGTTGCTGCAATACTCTGTGTGGTACTATAGTTCAAGGTGCTACAATACTCTGTGTGGTACTATAGTTCAAGGTGCTACAATACTCTGTGTGGTACTATAGTTCAAGGTGCTACAATACTCCGTGTGGTACTATAGTTCAAGGTGCTACAATACTCTGTGTGGTACTATAGTTCAAGTTGCTGCAATATTCCGTGTGGTACTATAGTTCAAGTTGCTACAATACTCTGTGTGGTACTATAGTTCAAGGTGCTACAATACTCTGTGTGGTACTATAGTTCAAGTTGCTGCAATATTCCGTGTGGTACTATAGTTCAAGGTGCTACAATACTCTGTGTGGTACTATAGTTCAAGTTGCTGCAATACTCTGTGTGGTACTATAGTTCAAGTTGCTGCAATATTCCGTGTGGTACTATAGTTCAAGGTGCTACAATACTCTGTGTGATACTATAGTTCAAGTTGCTGCAATATTCCGTGTGGTACTATAGTTCAAGGTGCTACAATACTCCGTGTGGTACTTTAGTTCAAGGTGCTACAATACTCCGTGTGGTACTATAGTTCAAGGTGCTACAATACTTCGTGTGGTACTTTAGTTCAAGGTGCTACAATACTTTGTGTGGTACTTTAGTTCAAGGTGCTACAATACTCCGTGTGGTACTATAGTTCAAGGTGCTACAATACTTCGTGTGGTACTATAGTTCAAGGTGCTACAATACTCTGTGTGGTTTTATAGTTCAATGTGCGACAGTACTCTGCGTGGTGCTATAGTTGAATGTGCTACAATACTTCGTGTGGTACTATAGTTCAAGGTGCTACATTACTCTGTGTGGTTTTATAGTTCAATGTGCGACAGTACTCTGCGTGGTGCTATAGTTGAATGTGCTACAATACTCTGTGTGATACTATCAATCAAGGAGCGCATGAGAAATAGAGGAATACAGAGAATTATCGTCACATCCTTTTTTTTTTACCCCACCCATGGCCTTCTGCTCTCAACCACCCACTCCCTGCCCACTTCTTTCCACTCTCTCTCTCTCCACACAGACAGCCATATCTTTATATAACTAGTTTTAATGCCCTGAATAAACTTAATAAACGTGTATTTTCCTGTATTCCTGGTCTAGGTATTTAAGAGCTAGCTTAGTTATCAGATCTAAAGCCCATTAGAACATTGCAACGGAACAGCGACTTCTTGACAACAAAGGGACGGTCTCTCCATGTTCAAAGCGTTTTCGCTTTAATAGATCTCTGAAGCAGCGTAGCCCCTGAGGACTGCTTCAATTATCCAGAGGCGTGTAAGGTGCATAAAGGGCCGGGGTCCCCACGATAAGACCACCACTAATTAAAATGAAAAATCGACGTGTAATTAACACGGCAAGTGTGGGACGGAGGGCATGTTGTTAAAGCTATAGAGCTACACCCTTCACCCCCAAGCAAGCCGACGGATTATATATATAATCCATTACTAGGGAACATTTTGTCATTATGAATATTGCTTTATAAAAGTAAAAGTTCATTTAGCCTAAATGAGCAATCGGGGCAGATGAAGTGAAGAATTCATCTGTTTCTATAACCTCGGGCATATGAAGGGATTGCCCAGCCGCCTTTACTTCCCCAACTTAAAGTTAGGTACCCAGTACTTTTGGGACGACTTTGAAACAAATTTCACCTGGAAAAAATGTCCATGGTTCTCATCAAGGATCGAACCCAGGAATCTTAGGTCGACAGTCGAGTATTTACGCCCCCACTTTATAAAAGAATATCATAAAAATGTTTTATAAGTTTCCGTTTAAAAATGACCTAGTTTGGTTAGAATTTTTCGTTACGAATGACCTGCAACGAGCCAGTTTACCGAGCTGATGCCTGAAAAGCTTTTACTGCCCCCTCCGTCCTTCCAACCTTTTCCTTACAAAAAAAAAAGACTGGGAATTATTATTCATTAATTATTATTCATCATTTTTGTTGTCAGTTTTTACTGACTACATAGTATTGTTATATTTTACATTTATTAGGTTGTTGGGACGCAATCAATCAGATTCTTAGAATTACATTTATCATTTGAAGCATTTTCACATGGGGGGTGGGGGGTCGGTCGGGGAGTGGTAAAGTTTCGGGCGTTCTCACGAATTTTGAAAAATTCATTTTTATATTATTTTAATGTTTTCTTCATTTAACTGTAGTTTTATTACTAGAATAGGACTGAATTTCCAACCCAATGCATACAATATATATATATATATATATATATATATATATATATATATATATATATATAATCAAAATATAAATCTTATGGTTATACTTGACTGATCCAAAAACAAAAAGTCTGAAAGAACATTATATCAGCTGCACTTTCAGACCCAGTGAATTTTTTTTTTTTTGACAATTTGGTCGGTTCGCCTCCCATGACAGAACCCAACTGCACGTATCAAAGTATAAAAATGAGCGTAATCATTCCACCTGAACATATTAATGAACAAAAAAAGGGGGGGGGGAGAGAGGAGGGGTGGTGGGTGGAGGGACAACATGTTAAACGTAATGTAACGTAATGTAATGTAATGTAAGCGGGAAGTAGAAATTTTTGTTTGAATGTGCGTGTGTGAGTGTGTGAATCTCTTATCAGATTGTTCTTTTATCTACCGTAGGCCGAGATGTAGGTACCCATGCGTATCCACGGGAAACGATGTTCGGTGTTAGTTTGGGCAGAGAAAGAGAATTATTATGAAAAAAAAAATAAAATGGCGCCATGCTAAAAACAAAATTCTTCCATTTGGAGACCATCTACAAATAATGGGTACATTCTTGAACATTTGTCAGGCAGCGACATATTTTAATCACTTCAATAATAACTTTACTTTGATCTTTCTCTCTCTCTCTCTCTCTCTCTATCTATCTATATCTATGTCTATATATATATATATATATATATATATATATATATATATATATGGTACCTTGAGATACGAATTTGATTCGTACCGTAACTTCGCTCGTACGTCAATTTGCTCGTATATCAAAGCAATTTTCTCAATTGGAAATTCATTGAAATGGCTTCAATCCGTTCCTGCCACCCCCCGATTGTTTTAAATGCGTTTGTTTTTTTTGTTTGTTTTTTTTTTAAATTATATAAAATGTATTTCTAAATGACAAATATTGTATTAAAACATAATAGAAGAGAATGTAAAGCAATTGACTGGTTTTATTTAGTGTACTTATTTACTTGGAAATCAGACGTCTTAATCTTATTTAAGACACTGTCAGAGGTGTGGGTCAAGAAGATAGACGGAACTTCAATGTTATTGTATTTATATACTAGCTGTACCATGCAAAACCTTTGCATAGAGTTATATCCCCTTATGCTTGATCGGTAGGCTAGGTTATTTTTTGGTTTCGGGCAGATCCGATTTTTGTCATGGTTGTATTTTAAACTGGAATACTGTTGTATTAATTCTTTACTTTCTATTTAACGCACAGCCAGTGTCCTTACACTGGTCATTGTACACATTGGCTGGGTGAAGAAGGCCGAATCTCACGTTAACAATATCGTAATAAAGAAATATTGTAGATTACAAATGTGTTTGGGGGGGAAATAAAGTATATTTAAGCATAATGAATCTTTTGCCAACAGACTGACCACTATTAATTAGTCGAGATTTGTAAAGCTTTTAATAATACTTGATATAATTAAAACTATTTTAACTATTTTTTTCTGTCACTTCTTGATAAACAAAAGAAAGTAAAAAAAAGTCGTAAACAAATTTAGATTGAGCAATATTGTTTTTTTTATTTTACCAAGATTTAAAAAGTTAAAAATGATAAAAATTCTTCTTCTTTCTGTCATCAATTATTCTGATTTGTTTTGTTTGCGACTACTTCTTTCTGTCATCATTTATTGTGATTTGTTTTGTTTGCGACTACTTTTCTGTCATCATTTATTGTGATTTGTTTTGTTTGCGACAAATTCTTTCTGTCATCATTTATTCTGACTTGTTCTGTTTGCGACAAATTCTTTCTTTTTTTTATAGCATTTTCGAGAAAAAATGCTCTATTGTCCCCGTTTTGTCTGTCTCTCCGTCATCCCCCTAGATCTCAGCAACCATAAGTCCTAGACACATGATGTATATACCATTTTGCCTGCTATGTGTGCATCAAAAGTCCATTTCAGGATCTGACCTCTGAGGGCTGAATATCAGTGTTTTTACCGTTTTTTACTATATAGGCTATATTAACAATTATGTCATTTTCATGGCCCCATTCTACACCTTATACGTTCAATAGCCCATTCATTTGGTGCGAAATACTGCAGCATGTAGTTTCACCAAAATTGACGTCACACGTGTTCAGATCTATATCTTTTCGGAAAGTGGTCTAAAATTGGTGCCAAATTCTGTTTCTGTGTACTACATTTAGCACGTAATTTACATTGATTTAGACAAGATTGTGACCTATTCGCCTTACATATTTAATTTTATTTATTAAGAAACTCATCAAATAAAATAATTTAGAATGTTTTTTTTAATTATGAGTCCTATTTCAGTGACCACAGACCAGTTGTATTAGATTTAAGATAAATATTTACTGAAAGCTAACATACGTATTGCTACGGAACACAAAAATGTGCTAACGCGTCCTGTGTCCAGAATGGAACAGGCCTATCTACTTGTTTAATGTAATACCCCGCCCGCCCCTCAGCAAAATCATAATGATACTGCCCATGAGGTTTGTCTGGTCGTTGGTCAATTTTGGGCATTGTCCGGCTTGCGTACTTGGGTCGTAGCATGCACGTTGGCAGAGTGATACTGACCTGAACTTATTTAATTTGAATGTGAAAAGACAATTCGCTGAGGAAGACGTAAGATTTATTCGGCGTGAATTGAAGATGACAGAAAAATGTAGTAGTTTTTTTTTTTTTTGAAAATATTGAAATTACATATGTTGCCGACATATAAGACCAACTGAGTTTCCCAAACTGTCGTGTTGAAGATGTTGTGAGTTGCAACGATCTTTTGAACTAATAATCAATATCGCGTAGTTCGATTTGAGCGGCCCGGCAGAAAATAATGGTCAATGACATTTGTCACATTTTTTGGAGATATATTAAGAACAATAGTTTTGTATTTAATATTGGAAATGTAGAATTAAAATCATTTATTTAAAACTTTTGTGCATTGTTATAAAGTATGATGTCTCAAGATTATCGTCTGCAAGAATTAGAGTTTTCGTCATATTCTAATATTATGTAAAATCTAAATATTAGAACTTTGGCGCTAGACTTTATTTACTAACGTGCCCCCTCATTTCGATAAAAATTCAAATTACCGAAAAAAGTAAAATATATTTTTTTTTTTTTAATCTTCTGTGAGAGGTGACGTGTGTATATTTTAAATCCAATAAATCTTTAGTGGTACGGTTTTTTTAGTAGGTCCATTGCAATGGTCATGGAGACATATATAGATGAATGGTACAATCTGTTTTAATCTACACTTTATACCTTTCATGCCAATCAGAGGTGGATTATAACTATTTGATTTATCCCCCCGTCGCGGTAAATTCTGTATCCGTTTAACCGCGGAAATGAGGGAATACTGTCTCATTGTGTCCGTATCAAAGATTGTTTAAGTATCAAAGATTGTGTCAGTATCAAAGACTGTGTCAGTATCTTTCCCCCTTTCTTTGCGGCGTGGGACGACTAGTCTGTTTTAATATCATTCATGTTAATCTGAGGCTGATTAGGGTATTTAAAAATAACAATGGTCGCGAAAGAAAGTAAACAGTGTGGAGCTTTGGTAAGTGAGCCGGATCTACAGGGTGTGGGTGACGGGCTCATCTCCCGAACCCGTCTAGTCCCTAACCCAGCCCCGTAGCGTGAAAATTCTACAGCAGGGGCCAGGCCAATAGCGGGGGGGGGGGAGGCAGGAAATAACTGTTACTAAGTAGAGCAAACAAACAGAGGTCCCCCCTTCCGGCACGCTACAGCCCTGCCCCTACCTATGTCTCCCATGGTCATTGCACTAGCTGTTATATTGTTGCAGATAATAAACTGCACTGCGGAAATCGTTGCCTTAAAGAATTAACAAACAATTAAACATTTGCAGGATCTTAAAAAAAAAATAACGGAACGGCAGTCGTAAATGTTTATATATATTGTAAATAGATAAATTTCGGTGAAATTCGGATATTTTAAAAGGCCATTGAAATTGTATCTTTGACTTTAATTTTCTCCATGCGCCTATATGTTAATTCAGTACATCAGTATATATATATATATATATATATATATATATATATATATATATATATTTGTGTGGGCTGACTTAATGGTGTAATCATGTAGGCCCTAAATGCGAGAGGAGGGCAAGAAGGAACTAGAATTGTTGCACTTGTTGCCTATATATACTTATTAAAAAAAGTGTCTCGAGTGTATTTCGTTAATATCACTACGGAAAGGCGCTCAATGAAAAGTAAGTGACCACAATTATATTTGAACATGTGTGTATGTGTGTGTATGTATATATATATATATATATATATATATATATATATATTATATATATATATATATATATATATATGTGTATGTGTGTGTGTATTTGTGTGAACGCGCGCTGAACAATGACATGCACTGAAGGAATATGCTTTATATTTATTGTTTGCTTTACGATTAGGACGGTGCAGTTCAACTTATTTGTACGATGCAGTTTAACTCATTTGTACGATGCAGTTCAACTCATTTGTACGATGCAGTTCAACTCATTTGTTACAATGAACACAAGTAGGTCGATTGATTAAAAGACAAAGAAAATGTTATGCTTTTTGTTTGTTTTTTTTTATTTCAAGAAGTTTGAATTGAAAACAAATATAATGATGGGTTTTAGTCAGTACAGGAGTGGATTGGAATAAGGTGTGTGTGTGTGTTTGTGTGAAGCCCGTGTAAGGATTTTATGCTGCCCTTCTTTCACTTCCAACATGGCCTATAGTGCAATGGCATTGGATGCAGAGCTAAGAGGGGGGGGGGGACCTGATAATCTAAAAACTTAAAATAAACAAAAACAAATTTCTATTAGTCATAAATTGAAAGATATGGTTATAAAGATATGTTATTCCTGAATAAAATGATACAAATTTGTATATTATTGAATTATTGGCGCCAATTCGAAAGACACGTTTATTATTGGGGGGGGGGGGGGGGAGGAAATGTACCCGTCGGGCACAACAAAAAAAAAAAGATGGTGGGTACATTCAACTAAAGATTTATTTCATTAAATTATCGAAAATCAAAACAAAACAGTCCTATAATGAAGGTGATTAAAATAAGGTTTTAATGATATATTTTATGATAGAATAATATTGATATTTTATTGTACAACCTTAATTAAAATTAACCTTAAAATGATTTTCATGTACGAAAAATCGCTTTTTTTTTTAAGCCAGTTTGTGGTACCTAATAGGATAGTAGGCTATACGGTTTTCGAATTGGAGGGGGGAGGGAGGGCGGGCGGCGCTAAAAAGATATTAAAAAGGTATTGTGCCCCGGGCGCGAGTTTGTTTTTGTGCATGTGTGTGTGTATGTGTGTGTGTATTTTTGAAATTATTACTGGAGCGTTTTAGACTTTACCCCCACCATCATCGCCCTTACCGGCAGGTGACACCTTCCCCCTACCCCAAACTAGTACCCCATCTTATTTGACCATGTTGATTAGGTAGCCCAAGTTCATGGTCAAGCCATGCTCACAACTTAGATTTCATGCCTATAATGGCACATTTCATAGTAAGCGTGATCAACCCCACCACCTTTGTGTTACCATTTTAAGTTATGTTAGAAATAAATTAGTAGCTAGTAGATCAGAGAAAGATGCTGTAGTACAGCCCTGACAGGCTATGGATAGACATAAGTAGATAGAAGTAGTCTGTTTTTAGTAGAAGTAGTTAGACGAGCTTTAAATAAGTCAAGTTTTATTAACGTAGTAATAGAGTATTTTGTATAAAGTGTACCGGGCTGAGCTTGTTCTTTAATAATAGTCAAGTTATAAAACCAACGTAACATATTTTGGCGAGCCTGTCCGCAAGTATAAAAGTAAATGTAACAATTACCTAGGGGGGGGGGGGCTAGCTCGTGCCGACATGTTTTATTGTGCGTGTGTGTGTCTGTGTGTGTGCGTGCGTGCGTGTGTGTGTGTGTGTGTTTTTCCGTGTCTCTTTCTCTATCCAGCAGTTGATGTCTATGTCTACCTATCGGTCGCTGTATCATTCGCACACTTATCCCAACTTCTCTTTCTCTTTCATGCCCCTTTCTCACTATCCCTTCTCTCTCTTTCTTTCTTTTTCTTTCTCTCTCTCCCTCTCACCCTCTCTTCACCTCAACCCTCTCTCTCCCACTCTCCCTCCTTCTCTCCTTCTTTCTCTCCCGTCCTCTCTCCCTCTCTCTCTCCCTCCTTTCCTCTCTGTCTCTCTAACTCTCTCCCTCACTCTCTCCCTCCCTTCCCCTCTCTCTCTCTCTCTCTCTCTCTCTAACTCTCTCTCATACACACACACTCTTTCTGTAAATCCAACTCGTTCCAATGTTGCAAGCTTGCGTTACTTGTCTTTCATTTGCTACTTTTTAAAGCCATGCGCTAGAAAAAAATATATTCAAAAATGAAATTAATACATTCGTTTATTTAAAAAGTCTAGCCAAAACATGTGCGCTACTTTGAGCTATTTTTTTTATTTGGCTTTACGCTACTTTAATACAAAACAATGTTGTTGTTGTTTTTGTTTTGTTTGTTTTTTTTTTTGTAAAACTGCTTTGTTAGTGATCTCCATTGCAGTGTCTCCAGCCGGAAAAAAAATGTTATCTGATTGTATCTGTGTATTACAATGAGGTGTATAGAGGGCTCTGGGCAGAGGAAGTACCTTTGATGCTCTGACAGCTGCACCCTCGGGTGGTCAAGCTCACTGGTCCTCGCTCATCTCTTGAATCTCTCACGTGTGGCTCCCCGCGCCACACCCTGGGCAACGGCCTCAGCTGACCGGCTAAACCGCGTGAGGGGGTGGTCTGACACGGCACCACTGGGCGTATGAACTTCCAAATTGAAGTCACCTGCCAGGGCGGACGAGATCAAATGTGAACCCAACGGCTACGTGTCCGTGATCAAGGCGGGCCACCGATAAGGAGGAAACCGGCTGTGGTCAAGCTTGGAGAGGGTTGGGCGCCGCCAAGCATTTCCTGCCCCAGATACACCAGATGCCCCAGTTAACAACGGTACCCCAACGCCCCATCCACGGGTTAAGGGATAGATGAAGAAGATCTATGAAATGGCCTCGCAATAGGAGGGCACAGACATATGCAGGTATGTGATACAAAAGGGCGATGTATCAATGTTAAAACAGTTTGAAAAAAAATCATCATATATAATAATACTCATTTCCAGTGTGCGTTAAATCGAAAGTAAAGAATTAGTACAACAGTATTCCAGTTTAAAATACAATCATAAAAAAAAACGGATCTGCCCGAAACCAAAAAATAACCAAGCCTACCGATCAAGCATAAGGGGATATAGCTCTATGCAAAGGTTTTGCAGGGTACAACTAGTAAATAAATAAATAACCAGTAATCGCTTATCATCGTTATGACGTCAACCAACACTAGTCGGACACAGTTGGAAAATTGGGACTAAGAGGAGAAAAAAAAAGGAAAGAGAGAGAGAGGAATAAGGTTAAGACTAGCTTACAGTCATGTTATCACGACTGGTTTGGTGGAAATCACATGAATGTGTAACTATCATTGCTATTGGATAATATTGAATGTCGTTTGACTTATGTTGTACAATAAACATTTCCCCAATCATCAAGTATTGGTTTTTACGCGTGTAAACTGTACTGTTCGTGACGACGTCTATATTGACATCTACAATAACAATGATTAATTTGATGAAAGAATTTTAGAGGAACAAAGCATGAAGAAGAAACGAACTCGCGACATACACACATACCTATTTTTGAGATTGAATTTTGTTTAAATAGTTTTAAAATCCATGTTATAAAAAATGTAATATCGAACATAATTTTTTTTTATAAAATGATTGAAGCCATGCACAAACTGACTTGGTCAGGCCTTGCTGCACACCACAATACTCTGTGTGGTGCTATAGTTCATTGTGCTACAATACTCTGTGTGGTACTATAGTTCATTGTGCTACAATACTCTGTGTGGTACTATAGTTCAAGGTGCTACAATACTCTGTGTGGTGCTATAGTTCAAGGTGCTACAATACTCTGTGTGATACTATAGTTCAATGTGCTACAATACTCTGTGTGATACTATAGTTCAAGGTGCTACAATACTCAGTGTGGTACTATAGCTCAAGGTGCTACAATACTCCGTGTGATACTATAGTTCAAGGTGCTACAATACTCTGTGTGGTGCTATGATCAATATGATACAATACTCTGTGTCATACTATAGTTCAATGTGCTACAATACTCTGTATGATACTATAGTTCAAAGTGATACAATACTCTGTGTGATACTACAGTTCAATGTGCTACAGTACTCTGCGTGGTACTATAGTTAAATGTGCTACATTACTCTGCGTGGTACTATAGTTCAAGGTGCTACAATACTCTGCGTGGTACTATAGTTCAAGGTGCTACAATACTCTTTGTGGTGCTATAGTTTAAGGTGCTACAATACTCTGTGTGGTACTATAGTTCAAGGTGCTACAATACTCTGTGTGGTGCTATAGTTCAAGGTGCTACAATACTCTGTGTGGTGCTATGGTTCAAGGGGCTACAATACTCTGTGTGGTGCTATAGTTCAAGGTGCTACAATACTCTGTGTGGTGCTATAGTTCAAGGTGCTACAATACTCAGTGTGGTGCTATAGTTCAAGGTGCTACAATACTCTGTGTGGTGCTATAGTTCAAGATGCTACAACACTCTGTGTGGTGCTATGATCAATATGATACAATGCTCTGTGTCATACTATAGTTCAATGTAATACAATACTCGGTATGATACTATAGTTCAACGTGCTACAATACTCTGTGTGATACTATAGTTCAAAGTGATACAATACTCTGTGTGATACTACAGTTCAATGTGCTACAGTACTCTGCGTGGTACTATAGTTCAATGTGCTACATTACTCTGCGTGGTACTATGGTTCATTGTGCGACAGTACTCTGCGTGGTGCTATAATTCAAGGTGCCACGATACTTTGTGGGGTAGGCCTACTATAATTCAAGGTACCATAATATTCTGTTTGGAACTATATAATCAAGGTGCGCACGAGAAATATAGAAATACAGAGATCTATCGTTACATCCTTTTTTTTTTACCCCACCCATGGCCCTCTGCTCTCAACCCCCCCCCCTGCCCACTTCTTTCCACCCTCTCTCTCCACACAGACAGCCATATCTTTATATACCTAGTTTAAATGCCCTGAATAAACTTAATAAACGTGTATTTTCCTGTATTCCTGGTCTAGGTATTTTAGAGCTAGCTTAGTTATCAGATCGAAAACCCATTAGAACATTGCAACGGAACAGCGACTTCTTGACAACAAGGGGGTCGGTCATTCACGATCAAAGCATTTGCGCTTTAATAGATCTCTGAAGGACCGTAGCCCCCCCGAGGACTGCTTCTATTATCCAGAGGCGTTTTAGCTGCATAAAGGGCCAGGGTCCCCACGATATGATCACCACAAATTAATCGACGAAACATCAACGTTTAATTAAAACGGGAGATTCGGGAGGGAGCTACACCCTTCACCCCCAAGAAAGCCGGTCCGCACCCCCGGATGTTGATGTTGTTCGACGCCGACGGATATATATATATACTACTAGGGAAAATTTTGTCATTATGAATATTACTTCATAAAAGTAAAAGTTCCCTTAGCCCTAATGGGCCATCGGGGCAGATGAAGTGTAGAATTCACCTGTCTCTATAACCCCGAGCATATGAAGGGATTGCCCAGCCGCCTTTACTTCCCCAACTTAAAGTCAGGTACCCAATACTTGTGGGACGACTTTTTAAACAAATTTCACCTTGGAAAAAATTCCCATGGTTCTCACCAAGGATCGAACCCAGGACTCTCAGGTCGACAGTCGCGTATTTACGTCCCACTTTATAAAAGAATGTCATAAAAATGTGTTATAAGTTTCCGTTTGTAAATGACCTAGTTTGGTTAGAATGTTCCTTTACGTATGACCTGCAACGAGCCAGTTTACCCAGCTAGAACAAAAAAAATTTAGCTGGCGCCCCAGGTGCTTTTACTGCCCCCCTCCTTCCTTCCTACCTTTTCCTAAAAAAAAAAAAGACTCTTGAATGCCCAGGTGTGACCGATGATGCGCACACCGTGAAATCCGCCTCTGGATACGACCTGTTCAACACCAGACTGGGGTAACTCTGAATGTTGCTCGGGGGGGGGGGCATCAGACTTTTGCCGTAACACCCGCCCCCCCCACCCCTTTTCCCCACCTTTCTCTTTACGCCTTTTCTTCACTAACTAAAAACTAAAACAAAGCATAAACAAAATGTGACCTTATATACGTGGTTCTTGGACCGATGGGTAGCAGGAATATTGAAATGGTTCAACTGTTTTAATCTTCTCGTTTGATGGTCTACTCGTTGTTATATTTTTGTATGTGGGTGGGGCGCGAAAAACCAGAGCTCAAAGTGGGTCGCGAAAACCCAGAGCCACAAGTGAATCGCTAAAACCAGAGCCACTAGTTGGAAGCGAAAAACCAGAGCCACTAGTTGGTCGCGAAAACTAGAGCCACTAGTTGGTCGCGAAACACTAGAGCCACTAGTTGGAAGCGAAAAACCAGAGCCACTAGATGGTCGCGAAAACCAGAGCCACTAGTTGGTCGCGAGAAAACCAGAACCACTAGTTGGTCGCGAGAAGACCAGAGCCACCAGTTGGTCGCGAGAAAACCAGAACCATTAGTTGGTCGCGAGAAAACCAGAGTCACTAGTTGGACGCGAAAAACCAGAGCCACTAGTTGGAATCGAAAAAACAAAGCCACAGGTTGGAAGCGAAAAACCAGAGCCACTAGTTGGTCGCGAAAACCAGAGCTCAAAGTGGATGTGTAGGCGGATCTAGATACAATCAAATATTTCACAAATGTTTGTGTAAATTTATTTTATTTCAATTTAAAATTCCTACATTCGTCTACTTTTTGGACTTACGTCAGTGAGGCTGTGTACCCCAATCAGATGTCAGTGAGGCTGTGTACCCCAATCATATGTCATGAGGCTGTGTACACCACTCATGTCAGTGATGCTGTGTACACTAATCAAATGTCAGTGAGGCTGTGTAAACCAATCATATGTCATGAGGCTGTGTACACCACTCATGTCAGTGATGCTGTGTACACCAATCAAATGTCATTGAGGCTGTGTACACCAATCATGTCATGAGGCTGTGTAAACCTATCAATTTTCACACTTATATACGAGTCTTCAGCCAATTTAAATCAGTTTCTAGTGGGTTTCTTAATAAAATGTTTTTTTTATGTATATGCCTAGAATCAGGGAGTTATGCTGGTTATGCTAATTAGAATCTTAAAAATCGGCCCTACTTTACCAAATTATAAGGTTTCCCCGTAAATTGTCGCTGATAACTTCACACAAGACAAAGGACACCAATGTGATCGATCGACTGTTTGCATCTTCCGGTAACAGGCACAATTAACAGTGCTTGTAACAGTACCTGTAACAGAGCTTGTAACAGTACATGTAACAATACTTGTTACAGTACTTGTAACAGCACTTGCAAAAGTACCTCAACGGTTGGTACGGTGTGCCTTCTTTTTGTTTGCAAAATTGACGCCTTTCTTTTTTGGATACCAGCCCTAGGCTACCAGTGGCGTAGCGAGAGGGGGGCAAAGGCGTCATCATGCCCCGGGCGCTACTCACAATGGGGCGCCAAATGGTATTTTTTACATATAATATTATATGACTACCACAACATCATGGGGCCCATCGAGGCAGTTTGGTAACAAACTGTAGTGGACCATGGAAATGGCTCTGAAAAAAATGCCGTTCCCCATTAAAGTACCGAAAGATATTAAGGTAGTTAAAATGTCGTTTTTTTTCTTAAGGTAAAAGAAAGTTGCCCCCTTTCACCCCCTACCCCTCACCACACACACCCACATACACACACACAAGCTGCCCCACCCTCGTTACGACACTATATTGGAAAAACTACTTTGCTGAGGTCCATGTAACAAACCCATCTGAAGAAAATAAATTACAAAAAAAAAATCGTTAACGAAGATGGGAATTGTATTCAATGGGGTGGGGGGGGGGGGGGTCTCTCTTGAGAAGGGGGGGGTGAAAACGCCCCACGCATCAAGACTTCCCCTGACAACTATCTGCATTCTTATTATCTTCACACCAATCCCGCCCCCCACCAACCCCTTTCCCCAGGCTCGTTCTTGTCAGTTCCCTCTTTCACTAACGCGTAAGTCACAATGAATAAATTCCGCTACTGTCTGCGTACAATGAATTGTTAGGGCGTATGTGCATCGGGCGAAACCAAAAAGCTCTCCAGCGATGAAAAGATTCAATTAAGTGTCCTGTGTGCACATATGTCGGGAAAAGGATAATCTTAGAAACGCATGTTTACATTTTTGATTCACTCAAGTTCTCACAACTAAAAAAAAAAAATCAGTTCTCAATTCAACACAGTGACACTGGGCGTATTTACCCATAAATCCTTTTACAAAAAAAAGTATAAATAATAGTCTTTCAATAATTTCATTTAGTTACATTTTATTCTTTTTCAATGAAATATTTACACGATCTCATTTATGAGGTGAAATTCACTTAGTTTCAATATTTTTTTTTTATAGAAAATGATGAAAACGGAAGGTAAATATTGACAGACTGGCCAATGTAAATCCCTTCAATGCGTTTTGAGAATTTTTACCCCCCCCCCCCCTTCCACCCAAAAAAAAACACCTTTTTACATTGTGTGTCAATCTAAAAAATAAAAATTAATGGTCAATGTTTAAAAAGATTAATTTGATGCATATTAAAATAATCATTATCTGTTCTAAATATAGGCCAGGGCTTTAGTGCAAATAGACAATCATAAATAAGCCCTGCAGGTGTAAATAGCACAATGTTCAATTATCACTTCATCAAAGAAACGCGATCACCGCAAATCGTTCACGGTGGATCCTTTTCATATGTAAATATCGATATTTCAAGTCGGAGCCGGATTTAAATAACTGCAGAGGCGACCTTAACTTGCGCCCGGGGCACCAGGGCCGCTTTATCCACTAGGCACAGTAGGCACTGTGCCTAGGGCCTACGGACTTTTCAAAGGGCCTACGAAATCCAGAACATAAAGTGAAAACGAGTTCAGAATTCCAGTTGAATGTAATAATGTTTGTATTAAAAGTAACTATATATATATGTAACCGTGTGAGATGAGCACCTGAGCAAGTCACGCTGCAGTGTCTGTAGATCTGTAAATCACAGTATGATAAATGTACGACTCTTTGTCTTAGCAAAGTCACATATGACGTCCTCAGGTGTCATTTCCCTCATCAAACTTTTTTTTCAGTTGAATGTAATGCCAGGGAGGATAGTCGTGCTTGTACCATTGTTGACCGAAGATACGTTTTTAATCTTGAAAAAAATAATAAAAATGAAGTCGGGGAGGGCCTACGACTTTGAAAGTGCCTAGGGCCTACGATGACCTTAAAACGGCCCAGCGGGGCACAATATTTTTTAGCGCCCCCCACCCCACCCCACCCCATTTCAATAAATTCATTTAAATACTGGTACACAGATTTGCATATATGCATATATTATGAGTTCAAATTTATACTCCCCCCCCCCCCACCACACCCGTTGCAATCTTTTATTTTTATTCATTATTATTTTTATTGACGGATTTAGACTGTCTTCAAGACACTTGGTCATTACGCAAAATGTAAAAGTAAAACAAGTTATTTTTTTTTTCTATTTATATCCTAACAAAGCACCCCACCACTCTTCTTGTTTTCCGTAACCCAACATTCTCCGTGAGTTGTCTGTCGTCATACCCCAGAAAAAGTCAACCCACTGGTTTTCGACCCTACCAAAATTTTGTGGGCAGACATACCAATTTTCATCTTCCCTAATATTTTGGACCCTACCAACTTCAATATACTAGTTCCGCCCCTGTCTGTCGTTGTTGTTGTTGTATTGCTATTTAAAAGATTTGTAAAAAAAAAAATATTAAAAAAATGAAAAGATATCAAAATATCAGCAGTTCGTGAACGACCAGAGCTTATGGGGTTATTTAACATACCTTGTATGTATGTGTGTTCATAAAGTCAGTCCTAAAGGGTGATTGGGGGTGTGTGTGTGTGAGGGGGGGAGGAGTGGTCCGCTGACGGTATATTGCGCCAGCGGTCGCAAACAAGAGGTGGGCCCACGACGCTAAAAAAAAAGGGCCCGTGTAGGCCCCGCGCTTCTGGAACTTTGTATTATTGTTTCATAAATCAAACACTTCCGTATGTGTCTGTTACCTTTTGTTGTGATCAGAACCTAAACACATCAAACAGAAAGAAGAGATTAAATATGATTAGGTTATTCAGGGTTCGCCCGCGGGGGAGGACGGGAGAGGGGGGGTAGTGGTGGATGTTTGAGGAAAACACTTTATTTTATTTGCAGTTATTGGGTGCTTTGTACCACTTTGTTTTTTTACATTTTTTAAAGATATGTGCCAATGAATGGGTATGTACATATTTATAGATTATAGTACACATAGATATGTACACATTTGTAGTTATGGACACATTTATAGATACGTACACATTTATAGATACGTACACATTTATAGATACGTACACATTTATAGATACGTACACATTTATAGATACGTACACATTTGTAGTTATGTACACATTTATAGATACATACACATTTGTAGTTATGTACACATTTATAGATACGCACACATTTGTAGTTATGTACACATTTATAGATACGCACACATTTGTAGTTATGTACACATTTATAGATACGTACACATTTGTAGTTATGGACACATTTATAGATACGTAAACATTTGTAGTTATGTACACATTTATAGATACGTACACATTTGTAGTTATGTACACATTTATAGATACGTACACATTTATATACATACACACACATATATATATATACATGTATACACACACAATTGTAGATATAGATAAGTGCACATTTATAGATATAGATATGTTCAAATTTGTAGATATAGATATGTGCACATTTGTAGATATAGATTTGTGCACATTTGTAGATATAGATAGGTGCACATTTGTAGATATAGATATGTGCACATTGTTATCAATACAAACATACGGATGTAGTGTTTTATTGTGGAAAAAATATAATTAGGATAGTCTAGTCATGTATAACTAATTCATGTGTGCAGAATTGTAGTGGGGTGGGGGGGGTGTGGGGGGGAGGGGTACACACAAAAACTGCATCACACCTGAGACCGTAATTTCTCACTGCGGCAGGGCATGTTTAATTACTAAACCCACAATCCAAAAAAGAGCGCTTAAACACTCCGTTAAGCAGGTTTGTTTATCGCTGTACTCTGCAAACACACAAACACACACATACACACACACACAAACACACACATACACACACACACACGTTTGTAGAGATTTAGTTGTGACATTGGTCGTGCTAGTCGACTGTGTTGAAATAGTACAATAGATCCACAGGAAGCGATAAGATAAATATTTATTTATTACTTTAAATATGAACGGGAACTTAAAAACTGAAAAGTAATATTTGTAAAAGGTGAGTTTGTTAGCTGCTAGACCAAAGGTTGTTAGCTAAGTTGTTAGATCAGGTGCCGCTAGCTAGTTGCTAGACCAGGGGTCGATGGCTAGTTGCTAGACCAGAGGTTGATATAGCTAGAATAGACCAGGGGTTGCTAGCTAAATGCTAGACAAGGGGTTGCTAGCTAGTTGCAAGCTAGCTTTTAGACCAGGGGTTGCTAGCTAGTTTTTAGATCAGGTGTCGCTCGCTTATTGCTAGACCAGGGGTTGCTAGCTAATTGCTAGACCAGGGGTTGCTAACTAATTGCTAGACCAGGGGTTGCTAGCTAACTTCTAGACCAGGGGTTGATATAGCTAATTGCTAGATCAGGGGTTGATATAGCTAATTGCTAGACCAGAGGTTGATATAGCTAGAATAGACCAGGGGTTCCTAGCTAATTGTTAGACTCGGGGTTGCTAGCTAGTTGCTAGACCAGGGGTTGCTAGCTAGCTGCTAGACCAGGGGTTGCTAGCTAGTTGCTGTTTTGTGAAGCTGCCTGCAAGATTTTTTTGACATGGAGTAATGCTGTCGTAAACAATGTCCTCACACCAGACCTTTATGGGGGGGGGGGGAGTGGGCTATATCCATTTTAATAGCGTTGAGACGGGAATGTCGGAAAACTTTGACTCAGATACGAATATAAAATATTAATGAACCAGCCCAGGTAAAAATCTACCTGACAAAAGCTAGTGCAGAGACAAAGAACCAACGATGTCGGTCAACGTTGAACTGCCACGGTACAACGAGCTATTGATCGTGTAAAACAGAAGAACACACACGCATACACATACACACACATTGGGAGAAACATGAATGCATTGTATGGGAGACGTTCGATGAGGGGTTGCCATGGAAACCGAGAAACACGGCATGAAGTTTCTAAGCGCGCGTAAAACGTTTTCTTTGATTTTTTTCTTTTAATTATAAATCGATATGTCAGCCGGCGTAGCTACAGTCTTGAAGATGGGGGAGGGGGGAAAACAGCAGGTATAGATGGGTGATGGAGTGACGTGAGTGTGTCACACTTTGTCTTGTCGTCGAACTGGTCTGGAGCATGGCATCATGACACAGGTGAGCCCGCCATCTAAAGCGTTCGATCCAGACAGACTGTAAATGTCGCCAGAACGCACTAAGAATGTCTTCGTAGCGCAATAAGAATGTGAATGTCGGAAGAACACACTGTGAATGTCGTCAGAACACACTGTGAATGTCGTCAGAACACACTGTGAATGTCGTCAGAACACACTGTGGATGTTATCAGAACACACTGTGAATGACGTCAGAACACTCTGTGAATGTCGTCAGAACACACTGTGAATGTCGTCAGAACACACTGTGAATGTCGTCAGAACACACTGTGAATGTCGTCAGAACTCACTGTGAATGTCGTCAGAACACACTGTGAATGTCGTCAGAACACACTGTGAATGTCGTCAGAACACACTGTGAATGTCGTCAGAACACACTGTGAATGTCGTCAGAACACACTGTGAATGTCGTCAGAACAGTCTATGAATGTCACTAGGGCTAGCTGGAATGTCGCCAAGGAAAACGTTGAGTATGTCATCGGGGCACGTCATCAGGCACAATGGAGATGTCAATAAGCAACGTCGTACATTGTCACACATTTCCGACACGTAATATGGCTGCGATGTTTTATCATTGATTTCGTACATGTCATCAAAACAATTTATGGTGCTGCACCTTAAACAGCTTCAACAGCGCCAAAACAAGTAAATAATAAACTTTCATACTAAAATAACATAAAGTAAAGCTATGAAAATGTCGCCCCTATGTGTTTCAAAGCAAGTAATGGGTCACTGAGCTTGACCCAGACCCATCATGACCCGTGACCCATTGAATTTTGTTATTTTCAAGATGGCGGCCGTCGCCATAGAAACCATTCTGAAGTTTAAAAAAAATCGCGCGACGACGAGTTTTTTTTAGGGTTGAGCGGAGACTAAGGATGGGTCGTGGGTCAGGAAACATTGACCCATGACCCATGTGACCCATCCAATTTTGCGACCCATTTGACCCACTGACCCATGACCAATTGATCCATTACTTGCTCTGATGTGTTTGGTGAAGTTGAAAAAAAAACGCAAGGGATGGACCATTCCGCTCAGGCCCGTAGCGTTCAGGGGGGGCAGGGGGGCCGGGGCCCTCCTGCGTTTTGTCTGGCCCCCTCTGCTTATTTGTTCTACTTAGTAAAATGTATTACCTGCCCCCCTCCTGCTAATGCATGGCCCCCTGCAGTAAGATGCCTGGCCCCTGCTGTAGTATTTTCACGCTAAGGGGCTGATTCCGCGGATCCGCACCTATTTAGCTCCACTAAAGAAATATGAAACGAGAATATTTTATAAAAAATTTCCATTGGCTTATAGAATTTTTTTAGTCTATAAGCGTTTAACAATTTTTTTTTTTTTTTTTTTAAATCGGATTATAATTTTATCCAAGATTGTTTAATTTTTATTTTTTTTCGAATGAGCAATCTTCCCCTTTCTCCCCTCCTCCCACCCCCATTTCCTTCCGCCCGTGGTACAAAGAACTAAGCCAACAGCGGGACAATTGAATCGCTTAGAGCAGTATACGTTTCCTGGGGGGTGGCTGTCATTGGATAAGTTTTGTTTCCTATTATTGGATAATTTTTTTATTTTTATTTTTTTGTATCATAAAATTTTATCTTTGTTCGACTGAATTCAGCGTGACTCTTATGACTATAGTTTCACTCTATTGAAATTCCGCTATCCGGCTTTCATTGACCTCATGCGTAACCACCTTAATATGTCTGATTTGGCAACAACAATAGAGTCAATTGATAACATTTTCTTTTTGTTTTTTTTTTGTTTTTGTTTTAACCAAAAGAATATTAGGGACCTTTTGTTTATAGCCGAATATGGCACAGTTCAAATAGGGTGATGTTGGCTGACTTGGAACTTGTCAAAGAACATTGGCCTAATAAAATTCTAAAGCAACCGCTTCCTGTTCAATGTCTTTTGGAGAAAAAGGGGTATAACTCAGTCTAGTTTAGTTGTCGGCTCTTTTTTTTAGCTCCCTTTATCTTCTCCTGCAATGAAAATTAATTACAATTTAAATGTTTATTAATATACTAAATACTGATGATAGGTACACTCAAAGTACTTAACACACTGATGATAGGTACACTCAAAGTACTTAACACAAAGAATTTCATACAAACAGGGCCGTTTTTTGACTCAACTATGGCTCAAAAAATGGCTGTGACTATTGAAGCATTCTTACTCTGTGTGGGGGGGGGGGTGAAGGAGTCTAGAGAAAATTACTTTTAGTGCCCTATGTAAGGGCTCATTAGGAGCCCAATAAGAAGGCTCATTAGGAGCCCAATAAGAAGGCTCATTAGGAGCCCAATAAGAAGGCTCATTAGGAGCCCAATAAGAAGGTTTATTAGGAGCCCAATAAGAAGGCTCATTAGGAGCCCAATAATAAGACTCATTAGGAGGCCAATAACAAGGCTCATTAGGAGCCCAATAAGAAGGCTCATTAGGAGCCCAATAAGAAGGTTCATTAGGAGCCCAATAAGAAGGCTCATTAGGAGCCCATTGAGAAGGCTCATTACGGTCATTTTAGCACCGGGGGGGGGGCCTTAAAACGTGTTCAGAGTACACTTTCGATTGAATCAATATTGTTTAAGGCAGAGTAAAAGATCTTGAATTAGGCCCCCCCCCCTTTGGATTTTGAGATTTGAGGGTGGCATTGGGAGCCTCCCGGTTTTCCCCATCCGCAAGGAGAAGGCTGTGTGCGTTTGCTACTTTTTTATTAAAAAAAAACAACAGGGGATCTAACCAGTATAAGAAACGATAAGAATTCTGAACATGCAATAGCCTCCCTTGAAGTTTCGTCCATTGCTTTCGTTTAAAAACATGTTGCAGCAACGTCAAGGAGTCAGCTATCATTGACTTGATTCTGTGCCAGGCGCCAGGTAAGTATCAACATCAAAACGTGCCAGGTAAGTGTCAGCATCAAAACGTGCGTCTAGTTATTGGTTACTAATTTATGTCTTAATAATGTTATGATTACAATGACCCTAGCAATATTAAGCAATTATAAATTCGATTGGAAGTAAAAATAAGCGCTAATAAAATTAGTTTACCGGATTCTAACCAATTCTAACTTGATAGTTTGTACTTTATTGGAGCTTGAAAATGTATATTTTGGCCTTACGCTATAAAATTATAAAATTATTATTTAATTTAAATATATTTTTTTTTAACAAGAGAGGGAAATCGTATTTTTTTTTTACTAATTTATTATTTAAATATGTGTTATTTCCCCTAGAGTAATAAAGATTCACAACTGCATGTAATTGTACATGGATGTTTGTTAACTCCCTTATAAAATCTATGTTTTTTATTATCCCAATATTTCATTTATTAATTTTTACTCTCTGTCAAGAAAAGTGGGGTTACTTTTGTTTGGTTTTCAAACTGTGGGACGCGAGTTGATATGAATAGATTCTCCAAATGTGTTCATAATCTTTATTAAAATTGACAATGTAAATACATTTTGATATATTTACTTTAAATTGTTTTGTTTCGTATGTGTATGTGTTGTTCTTTTTTATAATTGTTTTATTTCTTTCTATCGTGGGTGGCGAAAACCTAAAACATTTCTAAGTGGATCGCTAACCAGTGGCGTAGCTAGGGGTGGGCAAGAGGGGCATCATGCTCCCGGGCGCTACTCATAAAGGGGCGCCAAATGATATATTATACTTATAATATTATATGGTTTTCGAAATGGGGGGGGGCACTAAAAAGGTATTGTGTCCCGGGCGCGAGTTAAGCTCGCTACGCCACTGTCGCTAATCCATAAGTTTCAGAAATACTGGTCTAGATAATTTTCAAATGGCAAAATGGCAAAATTTACTTGTGTAAATTTGGTTTATTTGTATCAAAATAATACAGTTTCATGAAAAAATCATACAAAAATTTTTAGATAATAAAAAAAATGACTGCTCAGGAAACGACAACAATTTCTTTCAATGCAGCCAAAAGTTGAACAATTTAAAATAAGTAGATAGTTAATTTAAGCTGGTCAGTCGTTCAAACTTTAACCTTCCACGTGAGAACGGTTTGAATGAATACTATCGTATCATTAGTAGTACATTAAAATTAGACTACCGTATTTAACATGCTGGAAAATTACATAAAGATTAAATATATTAATGTGGTTCACACAAAATCGATAGTTAAAAAGGTATTTCTACTAAAATGACTCAAAACAAAATCCCTCCTTTTGTTGTTACATTCATTCTTAATAGTGTAGTACCAAAATATTGACTAACAGTAGAATAATATACATTTGAGTTATAAATCAGTTAATAGATGTACATTCTGTATAATTCATATTCTATGACCCTTGTATTGTATTACATATATTTTATGTATAAAATTAAAATTAAAAAAAAACAATCATTATCGATCATTTTAAATAGGTTTATTCAAAACTTTAATTTTTTTAATTTTAAAACTATTAAGTTATTTTTGATAATTAATTTGATAACGACGATTATTTGAGCGAATTATTTCTAGAACAAAATCTGTAGAGGGTTTTTGTTTATTTTATTTTATCTAAGACCGTTTGCCTAAGAAAAGGTAAGTCAAGGTGCTGAGTAACATGATCAAAGTCACCGGTGTCTTGACGTTCTCTGCACCTGTAGGACACAGACAGGCGATTGCTTAGTAGTAAGAAATGATAGTTGCATAGATGACGATGATACATGGGTTGACAAACAAGTTACACTTGACTAATAAACAGACATGCTGACTGGCTGGTGGTGAGAACAGCTTTATGGCTAGACTGGTTCACAGGTGATAAGATAATTGGATAGGAAGAGTGCAGATGGAATGATAAGCAGACAGAAGGGTGTGTACACACGGAGGGTGAGGCAAATGGAAAGACGACAGAGCGTTATATAGATAGATAGATGAATAGAATGATAGACAGACAGACAGACAGAAGATAGATAATTAGATAGAGAAAGAGAGATAGATTAGATAGATTAGATAAATTAGATAGATTAGATAGATAGATAGATAGATTATTTAGATTAGATAGATTAGATAGATTAGATAGATTAGATAGATTAGATAGATTAGATAGATTAGATAGATTAGATAGATACATAGATAGAGCTAGAAAGATAGACCTTGATAGTTAGATAGATAGATAGATATATAGATAGATAGATAGATAGATAGATAGATAGATAGATAGATAGAGAGATAGATAGATAGATAGATAGATAGATAGATAGATAGATAGATAGATAGATAGATAGATAGATAGATAGATAGATAGATAGATAGATAGATAGATAGATAGATAGATAGATAGATAGATAAGCATGTAAGTCGCTATGTTGATGGGTGTGTGAAGGCGTGAATGAGTGGGCATGTCGGTAATGAATATTACAATATAATGAACAATCTTGTTATTATTACCTGAACAACCCAAAGCAGCTGACGCTATTTTAGCCACTGATATTGCAGCGGAGGCGACGGTTTCTTCAGCAGCGGTGCAACTGTTAGCTTGTGTCACAGCTTGGAGACAGGTGATGTAAGTAGCATAGTCACTACATGCGAAGTAAAATACCGGGTAAAATAATGTATGTTGTTAAACTGGTGATAAAATATGAGGTTAAAGATGTCGGAGGAATGGGGATATATCGGGCTAAATATGAAGTCGACAAACAAATAAAGAGATCTTTAAATATCTATATTGACATATTTAAAAAAAAAAAGCTATCTGAAAATTGCGTTGACGGTATGCTACAATTTTAGTTAAATCTCTTTCTGTCTGTCTTGTCCATTTTGTCTGGCGTGTCTTTGTGTCTGGTTGTCTTGTCTGTTTTGGCATCTTGTCTGTCTGTATATATTGTCTGTGTTGCCTATACGTATTGTTTTATAGTCGGTATATCTTGTGTGCATGTCTCTCTGTCTCTCTCTCTCTGTCTCTCTCTCTCTCTCTCTCTCTCTCTCTCTCTCTCTCACACACACACACACACATTCATTTTTTTGATAAGTAGCAATAAATAAATAAATAATCTACTGATCTGTTATATTTTTTAGCAATAATATTTTTTTGTAAATAATTGTATGACATAGTGAAATTGTTATTTTTTTTTTTTTAGTTTATCGTGAATTTTAATTAAAATAAAAAAAAAGCATTTTTTGAAAATCTTACTATTTAAAAATAAATATATCGGTCACGTAAACACCCCAGGAATAATTTGTCAAGGGCAGTTACCTGCATGTTATGCCAGTGTTGGTGCAAGTACAAGTTGTAGCACTTGCAACTTCTTGGAGGGAGACTGTGAATAGAAGCATTGTATTAGGTATATGTTTAATATATATATCAGAGCTGCTATTCTACTTTTAAAACGTATCAAAATTAACGCATTCATAAAAATGTCTTTCTCACATTAGCGCTCATCAGCCGACACATTATAATACATGTGTTTGTATTGTGGGTTTGTTTGTTTGTTTGTTTGTTTGTTTGTTTTGGATTATTTTTGTATATACTATTTAAATAAATGTAATCAGCGAAAAGAAAACGAATTATTAAATATAAACTAATCTTTATATATATGTGTATATATATATATATATATATATATATATATATATATATATATATATATTTGAATCGAAAAATAATTCAGAATTAAACAAAAAGTCATATTTAATATAAAAATTGTGATGTCGATAGTTTTACCAGCAAACAGCAAAAAACACAGTCCGGACAAAAACAATTTGGACATTTTCTCGGTCAACTCTGCAACATGACAGAAACAATGGTTTCGAAATCTTTACAAAATTAGTTTATATATATATATATATATATATATATATATATATATATATATATATATATATATTGAAAATACTTATTACTGTAATTTTGTTCATATGACGTAGATGCTTTTTCTATTAATTATAACAAAAAAGTAGTTTTGTAAAAAAAGAAAAAAACAATTTTAAACACTGCCGACCTTACTCCTATAAGGGCCGTCCTAACGAATTGCAGGGCCCAATTTAACTGATGCTTGTGAGCGCCCCCCCCCCCTTATCGAATTTTTTTTTTTTTTTTTACAATAACAACCATTACTTTTAAGGCTTAGTGTAAATTTCTGGGCCCCTGCTGTTTACTGTTCTCCCTAACCATCAGATATTTTTTTTTTAAATTAAATAGTTCTCAGTTACATCCCACACCTCAAACCCCACAGACCAGTGATCTAACTTGGATTGGGCTGCAGTTTCCCTGATAAAAAATTTTTTTTTATAAATGCTGTCTTTCATTCTTCACTTCAGAAATAATCAAATGATAAAAATGAAATAATGACCTTACCTGACGGTCACTTCCCACAAAGACGATTTGAAACTGCTGAAAACTGACTGTTGTCACATGAGTGTGATTTGAAAATATATATAGGGTGGAACCGTTGCTACCAAACTAATACTTGACAACCGTTCAAACTGCTTGTTTGAACACACAGCATATGACATGTTATTTTCGGAAACAGAAATATCCATGGGAACCTAATCTAGACAGTGTAGTCTCTTAGATTGTCTCCCTTCCAATTATAGTCTCACGAAATAAAATGGTGTCGGTATTTGCACTTAACCTTACAGTGGCGTCAAAAAATATAGAATGTTGGGGAGCGAAGGGGCGGGGGGGCGGCGTGGCTCTGCCTCCTTAAATAGGAACCCCACTTGTTAAAAAATGTCCTCTTCCTTTTAAGGGGCAGATAACTCATCTGTTTCTAGCACTTCGGCATGTAAAAGGATTGTGTGGTTAGCACAACGCCCAGCCGCCTTTACTTCAGCAACTAAAGTCAGGAAACACCAATAAATGCTGGGAGGGACTTTGTAACTAACATTTTTTTTTCAGTAGCGGAATAAAAAAATTCCCTTGGCTATGACCGATGATCAAACCCGGGGCTCTCAAGTTGACAGTCAATCATCTATACCACTCAGCCATCCGTAGAGGAGATATGAAAAAAAAATCCTAAAAGCACAGCCAGTTTAAATATATCTTTAAAAAAATAATTAATAAGCGATTTTGCTTCTGCGTTAAATCGAAAGTAAAGAATGAATACAACAGTATGCCAGTTTAAAATACAATCATGAAAAAAATTGGATCTGCCCGAAACCCAAAAATAACCTAGCCTACCGATCAAGCTTAAGGGGATATAACTCTATGCGAAGGTTTTGCAGGGTACAGCTAGTTGATAAATAACAATGTATCAGGAAAGTGTCTTTAAAAATAAAATTTCGAATAAAAAGTGAAATTCATTTTAAAAAATGCACCTTTAGAACAAATTAAAGTTACCACGCCCATGATCCTAGCCCCATTACCAATACTACTTTCGAAATGGTCCGTTGTCAGAACTGGACCAACTCAATGAAAGACCAAACATTCGTATATTTATTTAGCGTCAAGTGGTTTACTAAAGTACTTGATTTATAAGTTAGACCTTTCACAAGCTGACGTTGTTTGATTTTTTTTTTTTTGTTTTTTTTTTCGAAGTGGCTACTGTGCCATTAAGCACCATTATATTAGAGTTAGGAATATGGCTGGTGCCCGTATTTTTTTTTCGGGTACCAGCAATTATAGTAGGGTTAGGAATAGGGTTAGGAATAGGGTTAGGATTAGGGATAGGGATAGGGATAGGGTTAGAGTTAGGTATAGGGTTAGGGATAGGGATAGGGTTAGGGTTAAGAATAGGGTTAGGATTAGGGTTAGGGATAGGGATAGGGTTAGGGTTAGGGTGTGGAGCAATATCTATTGGTGATACCTGGAAAAAAAATACGGAGTCCCGCTTGATGGTATCGTAATCATTGCGTTTTTGTTCTTCAAATCTTATGTAAAATATAAATATGTCATTAGAAAAGTCAGTTGCACTAAAAATAAATGAAATAAACTTTTTATACATTTCACCTTTATTTTATTTTCTTATTGAATCATTCTGTCATTCTTATTCATTGTATATTTGAATACATTGACTTTCTGAAGGCTTCAGCACACAATTAAGGGGAAGCTCATTCCATACTGAACGTAAACATTTTATATTGCAATGCATTTAACATCATTGGTTTGTCATGGGGCCTTTATTGGTTCTAAGAAGCACCTGGTGGGGGGGGGGGGGGGAGGGAGCATGCTGCAGTTACAATACTAGGCGATCTATATTGATGTCAGGATGTCAGATGCCCATAACTCTGTTGAGATCTTCGTGAGCCCTACTAACGCTGTAATGATGCCCAGGCCTATAATTCTCTTATATATCCGGGCCCGTTACTCTATAAGGATGCCCTGGCCTATAACTCTCTTAAATGTCCGGGGCCCATAACGGTGTAAAGGTTTTTGTACGAGGGCTAATTTTTCTTCCTTTTTTTCCTATGTACATTTATTTATCGTACTTTTAATTTAATTACGTAAGCCAATCAGAGTAATGGCCATTTAACTGTTGCAAGTGGCCTTAAAAACACGAGCATTCTCAGCCAAAAATATTTGATTTAAAAATTCAGTTTTCTAAAGATCAAGCAACGGATGAAAATATATATATATTTTTTTTTACAATTAATATAGGGAAAACATGATTCTGAACTCGAAAATTTTCAAGTTTTAGATTGGTTGCACAGAAAATAGTTCAGTTAGGATTCTGATATAACTGTGAGCACATGCACTGAACTGAACTAAACTGTGTTCCTTTGTTTGATCTACAGCTGGATAAAAGTCTTTATTGTAGGATTGTAATAATCTTTTTTTTTTTGTGCAGGATTTGTCGTTAACGTTTAAACAGAGTTCTTGTAACTCCAATAAAGACTGACTGCCTTATCCTGGACTACTACAGAGAGGCCCGTCAATAAAGTAGTAGCACTGAAAGCTGTGTTGGGTTGGGGCTGGAGGGGGTTATGAGAGAGAGAGAGAGAGAGAGAGAGAGAGAGAGAGAGAGAGAGAGAAAGAGAGAGAGAGATTTCACGGAGCCACTGTGTCTCAGTGTGGAAACTTGAAAAAAAAGTCAAACAAGAAGTCCAGTTACAATGAAACAGTAATCACATTAGTTTTATTTAAATTTGAATATTTCCTTTTTATTTTTTCGTATAATAGCAGAACAATTATTGATATTAATGGAGTACAAAAAATACGTAGAGAAGATGTTTATCTCATTGCTTCAATCAATTAACAAAACGCTGTGGCTACGGTTACGTCGGACGCCATTTTTTTATAATAGGAATTGTGCCGTAACCGCTTTTTTTTCGCGGGTTACGGCCATAGATATTACAGTTAGGAATATGGCTAGGATTAGGGTTAAGGATAGGGTTAGGGATAGGGTTAGGGATAGGGTTAGGGATAGAGTTAGGGATAGGGTTAGGGATAGGGTTAGGGATAGGGTTAGGGATGGGGTTAGGGATAGGGTTAGGGTTAGAAAGTGGAGCAATATATATGGCCGTAACCCGGGAAAAAAAATACGGTTTACGTCGGGCGTAACCGTAGCCACTGCGTTAACAAAAACAGGGACGTCGTTCTGTGTGTTTCTTGCAATGTCTTACTTTTGTTCCCAACATAATGAGCCCCCGAGTAAGCCATAATTGTGAGACAGATGGTTTTACACCATTTCTCCACCCTATTACTTAACGTTGTAGCTTCAGTTGATTTACATTACTACTTTAGTGGTTATACTTTATTATTTTACTTTAATACAAAATTAAAGAGATGCGTGAATTATATTCCTCAATAAATAATACTAATACTAGTTAATACTAATATATTAGATAATGTTATTATTAGTAAAATAGTTCAATACACAACTGTTACGAATTTGCACAGCCTACGCTTTGTTATTATTTCGTCTCTCTTTCAAAGCTGCCACCATCCAACCACCCCGTTCACTAGCTTGTAGTATAATTTGTGTGACGTCACGGGGGGGCCCAGAAAAATATTATTAGGGGCTTATAGTCTTTTTGGGACCCCATCACTTTGGATATTTATTTAATATGTATCTATTTTGTTGCCAAGTAGGAAGGAACTTAATTCAGAGGGGCCCCCGTTGTTATAGTTTGTGAGGGGCCCCCGTTGTTATAGTTTGTCAGGGGCCCCAGAATATCTGGCTGTGGTCGTGTCCTCCTTATGTCAAAACTCTACACTCACAAAAATAACATATTGTTCTTTTTTGTAGTTCACTCAAACAATACACACCAAATAACACCAGCAGAGACTGACCAAGATATTTGGGGGCCCTTAACATAATAACTGAGATGTTCGGATGCCCTAGACAAAGACTGATATTGATATTACGGGCCCTAGACAGAGAATGACAAAGATATAATGGAGCCCCTTTGCATAGTCTGAGATATGTACGCTAAATTACTTGTCAAGTCCAGATTTATTAGTAATTAGTACTGGTAAAAGATTCGGAGGGGGGGGGGTGGTACCATTATGTACCCTAACAGTTCTCTAGTTTTCCTACCCATGAGAAAATCTCTGCACAACACAATCCAACAATCAAAATTTACATATCGCAAGTAGTTCAATTAATAATAACGTAAGCTTTTTTTTATTTATCTTTATACTCCTCTATTTATAATAGTATTAAAAAAATAGTATTGCTGCAATGTATTGATTGAATTCTCTGGGTTAATAGTACAAACAGACAGGGGGTGGGGTGGGGGGTGTGGATCAAAGTTCAGATGACCAGCCTGTCAATCGTTGCACTCCAGTTTTATAGGAACAAGACATGATTGCTGCTACACTAGATACATCCACTGGTTCTGTTACTATTGTTATACTAAATACATCCACTGGTTCTGTTACTATTGCTACACTAAATACATCCACTGATTCTGTTACTATCACTGTACTAAGTACATCCACTGGTTCTGTTACTATCACTGTACTAAGTACATCCACTGGTTCTGTTACTATCACTGTACTAAGTACATCCACTGGTTCTGTTACTATCACTATACTAAATACATCCACTGGTTCTGTTACTATCACTATACTAAGTACATCCACTGGTTCTGTTACTATCACTGTACTAAGTACATCCACTGGTTCTGTTACTATCACTATACTAAATGCATCCATTTGTTCTGTTACTATATCTATACGAAGTACATCCACTTGTTCTGTTCGGACAAAAACGTCACCAAGAAGACAGCCAGAAACGCTATGAATGATATCGTCAGACCCAGGTAACCTGGTGGGGGTTAAAAATAGAACAAACATTGTTATCACGTGGTCAATGAAGTGTGACGACCTACACTCCATAGTACCATGATGATGTTGTTATAACTTAAGCACTAGAGCAGTGGTTCCCAAAGTGGTCCCTACGGACCCCCAGGGGTCCGCGGTATCATTCTGGGGTCCTTGGAAAATTAAAATTCATTTGGGGGTCCCTGAACAACTCTAGGGGGTCCGTGAAAGTTTTAATACAAAATAGTAAAATTATGATCCATTTTTGTTGCGAGGTTCTTTTATAAACTTGTAGTAGTTGTTCCAACAACAGTGAACAACACTAAAATATACTAAGGCGACGCCAGTTGAAAGTAACAATATTAATATTTAATTCCTTAGTATAACTGCATGAAATGAACTGACATATAATGGTGAACTCAGTAGGAGTACAACAACTACTGTCTAGCTTTGGGCATCGTAGTATGCGGAAATTGCGTCATCAAATTCTGACTATATTGTTTCCCCACAATCTGTCGGCATGGCATAGAAAACGGTGTTTAGACATGCCTAGACTGACCAGACCAACACGGTGTGTGTATACTGCTGATCGGCCAGAATGGCAGGCAAGGGTTGTTTTTTTTCCTGTCACTCGGACAGAGTGGAGGGTGTAATGAGTCCGACCAACCGCTAGAACTGGCAGGCTGCGACGGTGTGCTTGAGTGGGATAGAGTGGAAGGGTGTGAATACCATTGTCTCGGATTGTCTTCATTGACCACAGTACCACCACCGTCGCTAATTTTTTTCCTGACCAGGAGAACCCCCATGATCTTTTACCCACAGACTATGGTATGCCTTCTAGACCAGGTCAGCCAAATATCTAAGATCCATTATAGTGCAGCTATTACAAAAGGCCGAGAAGCGTCACTACAATAATTCATTGGGACTACATCTAAGCAAGATGATGACGATTGCATGCTTCTTATTGAAAGCTGTAGTATATTATTGATGAAGAACTTATTTTACCAGTTGTGTAATACACACAGTTTTGCACAAATTTTGACATTATAAAAAAAATTACGCTGACTAATAATATATGGCTCAGTGCGTTGAAAATTCTTTACGTGATTACTTAAAAACACCTGAATTTTCTATACAGTTTGACGAGTTCACTTCAGAGGCGTAGCGAGGGGTGGGCAAGGGGAGGGGGGACATTATGCCCCGGGTGCTACTCACAAAGGGGAGCCAAATGGTATATTTTACATATAATTTATGGTTTTCGAATGGAAGGGGGCGCTAAAAAGGTATTGTGCCCCGGGCACGAATTGAGCTCGCTACGGCACTGGTTCACTTTACCAGGAACCGAAGCTTTACTTTTTAGCTTATTTAAGATTTGTAAAGGAGAAAAATATTGGAAAATTTTCGGAAACCTGTACTGAAGGTGAAACGTTATTTTCTGAATTAAAAAGATTTTTCAATGTAAAAGCTATACCCTTGACTAATATCATTTCTGTTGCTACTGATGGTGCTCCAGCAATGGTAGGAAGATACAGAGTCTGTCTGACATACTTAAAAATAGCTGCACCAATTGTATTTTCAGTACTTTATGCCATTCATTGACTTTATTTTGTCGCGAAAATTCTTCTTGAACGTTTGCATGGATTACTAGATTAATTCATTCAAGTAGCTAATAAAATCAGTAAGAATGTCTTACATGAGATGTTATTTTCTCAACTTAGTTTCAAAAATGACGAATACTGTAACCATATACTACTTCACACAGATGTACGTTGGTTATCTAATGGTGTATGTTTAAAACAAATTTTATGCGCTCTTTGATTCAGTGTTGATATTCCTGGAAAGCAAAGACAGTGATTTGCAACACAATTTAATTAATTAAAGAAAAAAAATAGTATCCTATGCCTTTTGTAGCTTTTTCACTTGGGGGTACGTGGGGAAGTTTTGATTATAAAAAAGGGTCCATGGGTCAAAAAAGTTTGGGAACCACTGCACTAAAGCACTGGTTCTCAAAGTGTGAGTAGGGACCGACTGATGGGGTCACTGGCTCATTTGAAGTGGGGGGGTCACCAGACATATTTAATTGATTGCTTTATCAATAATAAACACATTTTAAAATTAGACATGTTGTATTCCTTTTTTTATTTCTTTACGGGGGGTGGGGGGTGGGGTTAAACCGAATATGTTTCTTAATGGGTCGCGGAATGTCTACATTTTGATAACCTCTGCACTGAAGTGTTTGAAAATAACCGACCAATAGCGATCTACGTAACTGTACATTCAATTAAGTTTAAAAGGGATTAGTTTATTGGTTCTTTCGTTTAAGTAAAAATTAAGAATTTTGTCGAACCGTAAAGATTTATTTTTAAAGCATCAATTCAAATACGAGTAGAGATAGAGAGAGAGAGAGAGAGAGAGAGAGTGAGAGAGAGAGAGAGAGAGAGAGAGAGAAAGGAGAAAAGATGAAGGCCTATCAAGTCAGGCCTAAGGCCTATTCATAAAGAATGAGAGAGAGGGTGAGATACATAGAAATGAGGTATATTATATCAGGCCTTACACCGTTTAGGCCCATCGCTCCCAGTCGAGATCCGCTCATAAGGGTATTTCACGACACCTTGTATTTACTATCTGCGGTGCAACATAATTGTCCCATTTTAGGGCCTGTCCCCCAGACCATCATATGGACGGTCACTTGGGTGACGACTGCCCGATACCCCTGTAAATAAGGGAAGGTGTGGGGGGTGTGGGGGGTGCTTGAGGAGTTTTTGTACATAGTATGTAACGATTGTTTGTCATGGGCCTCTTATATGACTTTCGACTTAGGGCCCTAGGAAAAGATATTTTCCTTTAGGCCCTCCTTCTACTGCTCATCCCCCAAGGAGAGTACATACTATAGATGTCAGTACTTGAACATCACAAGATGTTTGTTGTCATAGTGACATCACTGATGTCACCTAAAGTCACCACAACGTGGCGTGAAGGACATTCATCACTTGTTACCTGAGACTGGAACCAATCAACCGGAATCCTGTTTGATTTGAGAAAAAAAACATCTAAAATTTTAAAATATAATTTTAATATATATATATATATATATATATATATATATATATATATATATATATATATATATACCAGCTGTACCCTGCAAAACATTTGCCTAGAGTTATATCCCATTAGGCTTGATCGGTAAACCGATTTTTTGGTTTCGGGCAGATCCGATTGTTTCATCGCTTATATATATATATATATATATATATATATATATATATATATATATATATATATATTACTATGTTAATCAAGATGTAAATTAAATTACCGGGATCTGTGATCAACACTGCTTGGACAGTCTGTAACCCGTGCTGTCACTTCATTTAAGGAACCTACGAACAAAATTTTAAAAAAAAAACGTAAAATATAAGTTTCAAATTTTGGGTCAGTGGAGCTCAGTTAAATATCTGGACTCTCTTGTGGTCATTCATAATGTCTCACACACACACACACACACACAATCAGATACACACCCATTCACAATCACACACACTCACACACACAATCACTCACATTCAATAAATCACGCAAATCAAAAACACAATCACTCACACAAAGTTACACGCACAAACACTCACACACACTCGAACGCACTCCCACAACACATACATTCACTCACACATACTCACACACATACAATCACTCACACACTCACACACAATCGCTCACACACACTCAAACACACAATCACTCTCTCACACACACACACAATCACTCACACACACTCAAACACAAAATCCCTCACACACACTCAAACAAACAATCACTCACACACACTCAAACACACAATCACTCACACATACTCAAACACACAATCACTCACACACACTCAAACACACAATCACTCACACATACTCACACATACATTCCCTCACACGTATTCACACACTCAATCACTCACACACACTCAAACATACAATCACTCACAATACTCACACACAATTACTCACACACACATTCACACACGCAAACACTCACACACACTCAGACACACTTCCACAACGTACACTATCACTCACACACACACTCACGCACATTCTCACACGAACTCATACACTCCTTCACACAAAAACAATCACTAGCACACCACACATTTATTACATGGAAAAAAAAGCGGGTGTCTCTAGCAGTAGCGGCTTTGGTGGTGGAGGCCATTAGATTTATAAAGCAATACAAGGCCATGAAAAAAAAAATCGGCTCTCTCCTCTCGGGTTATAAGGATTCTCCCTTAAAATTATTTCAGACGGCAAGACGTCTAATGCCTCTGTGCATTTTATGGAAACACCCATGATGTGAAATGCTGCAAAAGAAAAACGGCATTCCGAAGGTGTTACGTTCTGTGAATCTGTTCACTAAATTAAGCCCTTGTTTGTTTAAAAAAAAAAAGCCTTAGGCCCTAATTATTTTTTTTTCAGCCCTGCCTAAGGTTTCCAGAATTTTGTATATTTTTTTTTTTTTAGAGTTCAGATAAAAAAAAATGCCCCTCCATATCAAGTATTATCTGTCCCTCCCCGACATTCAGGTACGCCGTTGAGGTTTTAATATTTCATTAAAATCACGATTTATAAAATAGATATTCAAATGTAACATTTGACTAGACAAACCTACCTGTAGCTAGAAAGATAACACAAGGTAAGACAAGATTCCGCCAGTCCCAGCCCATTCTTCACATGTATCTTTGGTGTGTGAGGTGCTTAAACATGCAATGACGTAATCATGAAAAAAAAAACCCCGTTTGACAAAGATGGTTTCATTCGCACATCAGAATGAGTTAATTTGACCAAAAATGGAGCTCACAATCCATCACTGAGTACCGGCACCAATTTTTTTTTTTTTTTACAAAAAAAAACACGGCTTATGGAAGAAGTAATTATACATTTAACAGTAAATATTGTAACTGTACATGTAGTTGTACATTGTACATGTATGTTCGTTACTTCCCTTTTAAAATCTATGTTTTTATCTTCCCACTCTTTTATTTATTAAATTATTACACACTGTCATGATAAGTGGCCTTCAAAGTGTGAGTCTCGAGTTGATCTGAAAATATCCTCCAAATATGTTTTTAGTTTTTAATTGCCAATATATATCATATATAATAATACTCATTTCCAGTGTGCGTTAAATCGAAAGTAAAGAATTAATACAACAGTATTCCAGTTTAAAATACAACCATGAAAAAAATCGGATCTGCCCGAAACCAAAAAAAATAACCTAGCCTACCGATCAAGCATAATGGGATATAACTCTTTGCAAAGGTTTTGCAGGGTACAGTTAGTATATATATATATACATACTTGATCATATAATTATTTTAAAAATTTTTGTTTCGTCGTGTGTGTCTTGTTGTTGTTGTTTTTTATTAATTGTATTTTTTTCTTTACATCGAGGGGGTTTCAAAAACCTAAACCATTTCTTAGTGGGTCTCTAATCATCTAATGGATAAGTTTCAGAGCCACTGGTCTAGCTTATCAATTGACAAAATGAAATTAATAACAACACAAACATTTACTTATGTAAATCATATTTATTTGTGTCAAAATACCAAAATTAATAATACAGTTTTATAACAAATCATATAAAACAAATTTTTGGACAACAAAATGGTAAGACTGTTAATGAAATACATACATTTTCTCTCAATGCAGCCAAAAGTTGAACAATTTGAAATAAATAGGTAGTCATGGGCGTATTTATGGGGGGGGGGGGCAAGGGGCATTTGCCCCCCCCCACATTTTGAAAAAATGTCATATAAGAGGGGGCATTTGCTCCCCCCCCCTTACATTTAAAAAAAATGTCATAAAGTTGTTATTTGCCCCTCCCCGGAAAATTTTTGCCCCCCCTGGAAAAATTCCTAGCGACGCCCATGTGAGTAGTTAATTTAAGTTGGTGAGTTGTTAAAACTTTAACTCTTCACGTTAGAAAGGTATGAATTAAATATTACTTTAGTATTAGAAGTATATTAAATTTGACTATTGTATTTAACATGATAGAAAATTGCACACGTGAATATGTATCACACAAAATCGATAGTTTAAAAAGGTATTTCTATCAAAATAAATCAAAACCAAATCCCACCATTTGTTGTTATATTCATTCTTAATAGTACCGAAATATTGATACATAATAGAAAAATACACCAATGTGAAGACATATAAAGTATAAATCTGTTTAAATCAACAATGTACTTTATGTACAATTCATTTTCTTTGTCCCTTGTATTGATTTTTATTTATTTATATAATAAAAGTTGAGAAAAAACCAATCGATATCGATCATTTAAATATGTGAATTACAAACTTTAATTTTATTTTATTTT
>JAGDYQ010000167.1:2223949-2280033 GCA_021962125.1 Bulinus truncatus
GCAAGGCATTTAGCATTGGTTTGTCATGGGGCCTTTATTGGTTCTAAGACGCACCTGGGGGGAGGGGGCATGCTGCTGGTACAATACTAGGCGATCTATATTGATGTCAGGATGTCAGATGCCCTTTTAACGCTGTAAGGATGCCCTGGCCTATAATTCTCTTAGGTGTCCGGGGCCCATAAAAATGTTAAAGGTTTTCGTAGGAGGGCTATTTTTTCCTATTTACACTTATTAATCGAATTTTTTAAATTTAATCACATAAACATCTCAAGAGTTTTGACCATTTAACTATTCCACTTGGTCTTAAAAACACGAACATTTTCCGCGAAAAATTTTTTTTTGAAAATTCAGATTTGTAAAGATCAAGGAACGGATTAATCGATTTTTTACAATTTATACAGGGAAATAGATTGATTTAACAGAATATAGTTCAGCAAGGATTTTGAAATCACTGTGGGGTCCCATGCTCTCAACTGACTAATCTTTGGTCCTTTAATTACTTCACAGCTGGATGACTGTCTTTATTGTAGGATTGTCGTAATCTTTATTGCAATATTGTCGTAAACGTTCTAACAGTGTTGTTGTATCACCAATAAAGGAATACTGACTTCCTTGTTATGTAGTACTAAACTGAAGTCTGCCAATAAAATGATAACTCTGAAGGCTGTGTTGGGATTCAAAGAAGCTGGTGGGGGGATGAGGGGGGAGCTACTCTGTCTCGATGTGAGACCTTGAATAAAAAGTCAAACAAAAATTTCAGTTACATTGAAACATCTGGAATGACGTAATAACTTTATTTACCTTAAATCTGAATATTTCCTCTTTTTTTATATACTAGAACAATTATTGATTGATCCGTGGTGGAAGTAGGCTACCTATTGCAAATCCTTGCCACGAGCACTTCGTTGTCTTGGAGTATGAGAGAGTTTTATGTAAGTGGTCTGATGAAAATATTTGTATTTCACAGCTCACATTCAGTATCCGCTAATAAAGTCAACAATACCGGTTCCTTTGCTGATAAACAATTTTATTCAGATCTTCTCACATACAGTTCTTCAACTTACATCCCGCTCTTTCGCTCCTGCTCTCACTCTGCTCTCTAGTTCTCACTGTCTAGTTTCCTGTCTCTCTCCTGTCTGTCTCACATACAAAATCGTCCAACGTTTATACAGCAAACGATAGGCTTGGCGTCAGTGATTTATTACCCCTAACCACTTCTAGCCCAACTAACACTACTCTCAGGATATATTATGTGACTGGTCTGGGAGATGGGAAAGAGATTAACACCTAAACAGGGGACCTATAAAACTTTATAACTAAGCATTCATCCCCCCGACATAACGCCCTTCCTAAATAGATCTAGCATCACCTACAATTAGCTGACCGGTCCACTGACAATGAAACGTAATCCCTCGTATAACGGTCATTCTTCTATAGGTATTTGTTCCCCCTGGGTCCCCAGTGCCCACCCGTGGCTCCCTATCAATTAACGACTCCCCCTCCTAGGGATCTGACACGGTAACATGTCGCTTAATTGATTCAGCTATCTGGTCACAATGACACACCCCCTTCCCGAGCTGACCTTTGTTCCTGAAACCAGTAAACTATTGTGCTAAAAAAAACATACTTGGTAACATTGACATTTATAAAGTCCCAGAGTGGGGTACCTAAAGGTTGAGACGTTTAATTGTCTTCTTCCATTTATGAACAAATACCGAGACATTTTGTTTTTCGTTTTTTTTTTTTTGTAATTCTTACTTTCATCCCCATCAAAATACGACTCCGATTTAGCCCGAAATGTGAGATAGATTGTTTTACACCATTACTCCACTCAATTACTTAACCGTTATTGCTTTAGTTGATTTACATTATTACATTCCTTTATTACTTTAGTAAGTTTTACCTTATTATTTTACTTCATTGCCTTAGCATTTTTACTTTAAAACTTTAGCTTATTACTTTTGTAGTTTGACTTTATTACTTTATTTTATTGCTTTACTTTATTACTTTAGTAGTTGACTTTATTACTTTAGTAGTTTGACTTTATTACTTTACTTTATTACTTTACTTTATTACTTTACTTTATTACTATAGTAGTTTTTCTTTATTACTTTAGTAGTTTGACTTCATTACTTTAGTAGTTTGACTTTATTACTTTAGTAGTTTGACATTGTTACTTTAGTTTAATAAAGACTTAAAGAGACGCCTGAAATCAATGAATAATTCTAGTGAATACTAATGTATTACATGATCCTATCGTTAGTACAACTGGTCAATACACAATTCTTACGAATTCGCACTACCAACGCATTGTTATTCTTTCTTCTTTCTTTCAAAGTTTCCATCCAACTATCCCGTTCACTAGTTTGTAGTATACTTTGTGTGACGTCACGGGGTGCATATCTGACCCAGGTCAGCCGCGAAGGGGGAGGGGGGAGGCAACCTGAAAGATATTGTCAGGTGCTAATAGCCTCTTGTGGACCCCATCACTTTGGAAATGTATTTATTTGTATTTATTTAATTTCATTGTAGGGAGGACAGTGGTTGAGAGGGGCCCCCGTTGTCATAGCTTGTCATGGGCCCCGGAATATCTGGCTGCGGCCCTGCCCGTACTATGTCACAACTTCGCACTTACAAAATTAACATATTGTTTTTGGAGTTCCCTCAAACAACACACACCATGGCAAAGGTAATAGGCGGCCTGTGGTAGAGATGGCAAAAATATTTTGGGGGGGGGGGGAGGCCTAGACAGAGACTGGCAAAGATATTTGGGATCCCTAGGCACATAATAGATGTTCGGATGCCCTAGACAAAGACTGATATTGATATTACGGGCCCTAGACAGAGAATGACAAAGATATAATGGAGCCCCTATACATAGTCTGAGATATTTAGAGGTGAGGTTAACATTATGTACCCTGACAGTTCTCTAGTACCCATAAGAACATCTCTGCACAACACATCCAACCCATAATTTACGTATCACAAGTAGTTCAATAAATAATAACGTAAGATTTTTTTGTATTTATTTATCTTTATATTCCTCTGTTTATAATAGTATAAAAAAAAGTATTGCTGCAATGTATTGATTAAATTCTCTGGGTAAACAGTAGAAAAAGACATGGGGTGCCGGGGGGGGGGATTAAAGTTCAAAGGTCGTGCCTGTCACTATCGTTGCACTCCAGTTTTATAGGAACACGGTATGACTGTTGGTATACTTAATACATCCATTTGTTCTGTTTATTTCTCTAAACTAAATACATCCATTTGTTCTGATAATTTGAAGTGATTCGCCACAAATATTTTATTTATTCCTCAATCAATAATAAACACATTTTATAATTAGACATGTATTCCATTTTATTTCTTTAAAAGAAGGAGGGGGGGGGTTAAACCAAATAGGTTTCTTAATGGGTCGCAGACATTTTGATAACCTCTGCACTGAAGTGTTTGAACATAACTAACCAACAGTGATCTACGTAATTGTACATTCAATTAAGTTTAAAAGGTGATTCAATTATATGATCTTTCGTTAAGTAAAAAATTAAGAATTTTGCCTAACCGTTAAGATTTATTTTTTAAATCATCAATACAAATTCTGCCACAGATAAAGAGAGAGAGGGGAGGGGAGGGGGGAGAGAGATGAAGGCCTAGCATGGCAGGCCTATGGCCTATTCAGTAAGATAGAGAGAGGGGGGATACATAGACATGAGGCCCATCATATCAGGCTTTACAACGATTAAGCCCATTGCTCCATGTCGAGATCTGCGTAAAAGGGCCTCCACAGCACATTCATTGCGATCTGTGGTGCAACTTCATTGTCCCATTTTAGGGCCCGTCCCCCCCCCCCAGACCATCATGTGGACGGTGACTTGGGCGATGACTGCCCGATGCCCCGTAAATAAGGGAAGGGGTGGGGGTGTGGGGGGTGCTTGAGGAGTTTGTGTAAATGTGTAAAAATTGTTTGTTATCGGCCTCTTATATAACTTTCAACTTATGGTCTCAGCAAACTATATTCACCTTAGCCCCTTCCCCCCCCCCTTTCTACTGCTCTTCCCCAAGTAGAGTAGATACTATTGATGTTAGTACCTGAACTATACAAGATATGTGTTGTCATAGTGACATCACTGATGGAACCTGAAGTCGCCACAACTTGACGCGAAGGACATTCATCACTTGTTACTTGAGACTGGAACCAATTTAGGAAACAAGTACTTGTACTTTCACTCGTACTTACACCTTGGGTACTTGTACTTTCACTCGTACTTACACCTTGGCTATTTGTACTTTCACTCGTACTTACACCTTGGCTATTTGTACTTTCACTCGTACTTACACCTTGGGTACCTGTACTTTCACTCGTACTTACACCTTGGGTACCTGTACTTTCACTCGTACTTACACCTTGGGTACCTGTACTTTCACTCGTACTTACACCTTGGGTACCTGTACTTTCACTCGTACTTACACCTTGGGTACCTGTACTTTCACTCGTACTTACACCTTGGGTACCTGTACTTTCACTCGTACTTACACCTTGGGTACCTGTACTTTCACTCGTACTTACACCTTGGGTACCTGTACTTTCACTCGTACTTACACCTTGGGTACTTGTACTTTCACTCGTACTTACATCTTGGGTACCTGTACTTGGAACATGTCTTCTAAATTGTAGAATATTTTTCTTTAATAATTTTAATTATCATATTATTGTCTTCTTATTAATATGAATTATTGACCTCATGCGTAACCACCTTAAACTGAGTTGGCAACAACAATAGAGTCAATTGATAACATGTTCTTTTTGTTTGTTTTTTGTTTGTTTTTGTTTTAACCAAAAGAATATTAGGGACCTTTTATTTATAGCCGATTGTTGCAAAGTTTGAACATGGTTATACTGGCTGACTTGGAACATGTCAAAGAACATTTAAAATTAAAAAGCAACTGCTTCCTGTCAATGTTTTTTTGGACAAAAGGGGTATAACTCAGTTTAGTTTAGTTGTTGCTCTTTTTTTTAGCTCCCTTTATCATCTCCTGCATTGAAAATTAATACAATTTAAATTTTTAACACAAAGAAATTCATGTAAACAGGGCCGTTTTTTAAGGCTTTTTTTAGATCCCTTAGGTAGAGACCTTGAAATTTTGGTGACTTGGGGCTATCTGGGAGCCCTTTTTAGGCACATATTGTTGAAATATTTTGGTGCCTTCAGATAAAGACCTTACTAATAGAGAGTCCTTATGAAGAGATTTTTAAGGTATTTTTGGGGAATTTATAGCCTCCTATTAAATCAATAGAATATTCCCATAAAGCAGGATGGCAGTGTTGTAATTATGAAACGGTAGTTTGATCAATAATCAAAAATCGAATACTCAACATCAATAATGAGTTATTGGTTTATCTGTTGTTGTTTTGTTTGTGTGTACACTTTCTACATTTTCTCAACAGTCCATAGTGCAATAGGTATGTAGCTACCACGAGGGCTACATTTAATTTACCTCGCCAGAGAATCGAACATGTAACCTTAACCACGCAAGTACAGCTGATAACCAACCAACAAGTTAACAGTTGGCATTATCAGATTTATTTTTAAAAGTAAAAGGGGAGATCATCGATTAATAGACTAAAAAAATGAACAAGTGCATCAAGAGTTATCTAGCCTTGTGAGTCCGCTCTACACCAAAAGATTCACAGAACAAAGATTGCATAATTTGCGAAATGTAACCGAGAAACCGGAAGTTACCTTCACCATCAAAATGCAAGGCCCCATTGATGAAGAAAAATGCTATCCGAGCATAATATAGTTTACAAAGATAATTTTAATGACACAAGTCACATACATTTCATAGTACACAACACATTGTACCTATTATGTGCTTATAACAGAACCCCCTTCTTGAGTCATCGGGTCATTAGACAGAGAGTTTTAAAGATATTCGGGGGGGGGGGAGCATAAATTGCTGCATAAATACCGGTCGGGACCCTAATACCATCAGATTTAATACTTGGTGGGGGGAGGGGCAGCGGCGATGGCCATAGGCGCTCAACTAGTTGACGTCTGCTTATAAAAATTGCTGTGACTATTGAGGTTTTCTTACTTTGGGGCTCGGCAGGGGAGGCGAAGTGGTGAGGGTCCTAGAGAAAATTACTTTTAGGTACCCTAGGTAAAGGGCGTCGCTAGGAATTTTTACAGGGGGGGGGGCAAAAAAACACGTTTTTTTTATTTTAACTGACAATATATATATATATATATAAATATATATATATATATATATATACAGAGAGAGAGAGAGAGAGAGAGAGAGAGAGAAACAGAATAAATACACGAATGTAAAGACATATGAGGTAAAGATCAGTTTAAATCAACAATGTACTATATAAATTCTGTAAAATTCGTATTCTTTCACTCTCTTATTGTACTTCATTTATTTATGTATAAAATTAAAGTTTAAAAAACCAATAAATCAATATCCATCATTAAAAATGTGAATTCAAAACTTTTTTTTTTATTTTTAAATTTATTAGCTTATTGTAATAACTATCAGCGATTATTTTGAGCACATTATGTTCAGAAAATATTTGTACTGTTATATTTTATTTTTAATCTAAGACCTTCTGCCGAAGTAAAAGCAGGTCAACACGCTGAGAAACATGATCAAATGCACTGGTGTCTTGACATTCTCCGCACCTGTAAGACACAGAGAGACAAATTCAAAGTAGTAACAAAGTAATGTGGTTTAAATGACGATGGATGATTAATGGGCTGACAAACAGTTACATTTACTAATTGATAGCCAGGTTGACAATTAGTGAGAACAGCTTATAGACAGACTGACTGACAGGTAGTGAGAACAGCTTACAGGCAGACTGACTGACAGGAGTGAGAACAGCTTACAGGCAGACTGACTGACAGGAGTGAGAACAGCTTACAGGCAGACTGACTGACAGGTAGTGAGAACAGCTTACAGGCAGACTGATTGACAGGTAGTGAGAACAGCTTACAGGCAGACTGACTGACGTGTAGTGAGAACAGCTTACAAGCAGACTGACTGACATGTAGTGAGAACAGCTTACAGGCAGACTGACAGGTAGTGAGAACAGCTTATAGACAGATTGACTGACAGGTAGCGAGAACAGCTTATAGAGAGACTGCTCAATGTACAGACTGATTGACAGATGATAACCGGATACACAGACTGCTAATTGAATGATAAACTGAGAGAAAGGTGAATTCACATAGACAGTGAGACACATGGATAGACGAAAGAGCATTTAATAGATAGATAGATAGATAGATAGATAGATAGATAGATAGATAGATAGATAGATAGACAGACAGACAGACAGACAGACAGACAGACAGACAGACAGACAGACAGACAGACAGACAGACAGACAGACAGATAGAGTAGAGGATGTGATAGATAGATAGATAGATAGATAGATAGATAGATAGATAGATAGATAGATAGATAGATAGATAGATAGATGATAGATAGATAGATAGATAGATAGATAGATAGATAGATAGATAGATAGATAGATAGATAGATAGATAGATAGATAGATAGATAGAGTCATGTAAGTAGTTTTTGTTGACAGGTGGATGAAGACAGGGATAAATGAAGATGTCGGGAATGGATAGATAACTCTATTACCTGAACAACCCATGGAACTATATACTACTTTAACAGCTGATAATGATTCTACAATAGCACTACAACCATTAGCTTGTGTTATAGCTTGAAGACAGGTAATGTGAGTAGAAAAATCGCTACATGCGAAATAAAATACCGGGTAAAATATGAGATAAAATTATGAGATAAATTATGTGGTAAAATACGGGATGGGGTAATGTGGGGCAAAATATGAAGTCGAAAAACATAAAAAGATCCATAAATATACCGATTTCGACATCTATAAAAATCTCTCCGAAATTTGAAATATGGTATACTATGATTATAGTTATATCTCTTTCTGTCTGTCTTGTTTGTCTTGTCTGTCTTTTGTTCTGTCTGTCTATTCTTGTGTTATCGGTATTGTCTGTTAGTCTTGTATGTAATTATCTCTCTCTCTCTCTCTCTCTCTCTCTCTCTATCTCTCTCTCTGTCTCTCTCTCTCTGTCTCTCTCGAACACACACACACACACACACACTCAGCGTGTTATGTTTGCTCGAGAGCGTATAATTATGTGAATATTTTCTTATCCACTGACAAATTAACCAACCATTCAGTTTAAGTACTAAGACGGTTCACATTCAAACTAGCATAACAAGAAATAACACGTATTCTCACGTCATAAGACTTAGTTATTCTATAGGCCAGTGATGGACTCCGTGAAATCTTGGTTAGACGCTTCCAGCTAGGGTGGACGATTACATAACACTGAACTAAATAATTATGCCTTTCTTTACATTTGTTGATCAATAGCAATGAATAACTTAATAAAAAGTCAGCCTATCTGTAAGGGCGCTCACGCGTAGCACAGGTAATTTCTATAAACATTTGTACGACTTAATGATTTAGTTAGTTAGTTTATTTGTTTGTTAGTTTGTTTGTTTTAATGAGTATTTTGAAGAAATTCTTTCACTAAGAAAAATGGTTTAAACCAGCATCTTAAGCCTACTCTTTTCTGGGCACAGGACGTGTTAGCGCATTTTCGTGTTATGCATCAGTACGTATGTTAGCTTTCAGTAAATAATTGTAAATTTTGGAAATGTTTATAAATTCAATTGCGTAATGCATATATATAAAAAAATATTAAAAAGACGTTTCTTTATATTTGAAAAAAAATTATTTTCTCTTAAATCTAACGACAAGTGGTTTGTGGTCACTGAAATAGGACTCATAATTGAAACATTCTAAATTGTAGTCATTTAATCGTCTAAAAACTCCGTCAACTGTTGTTTGATAAATTGTTGTTGACAATCTTGTTTTACTTCCGTTCCCTAACCCATTCATTTTGGTGCGCCACCGCAGCATATGAGGTGTAGAATGGGACCATGAAAATGATATTATTAACAATATAGCTTATATAGTAAAAAACGGTTAAAAAAACTCTGATGCCCAGCCCTCAGAGGTCAGATCGCGAAATGGACTTTCGATGCAGGAATGGCATGCCAAGATCTACAAAAAAGTATAAACATCATGGGTCTGGGACTTATGGTTGCTGAGATCTAGGGTGATGACAGACGGACAGACGGACAAAACGGGGACAATAGCGCATCCGACTTCTCAAAAGTGCGCTAAAAATCTGGCTCCAAAAAAAAATCTTGAAAAAAAAAATCTGGATAACAAAAATAATACAGCAATCAAGTACAAGTTTACTTACGAGCAATTTCCCCCAGTAGGTATACAGTAACACCTAGTGTCACCTGCGACTTCCTGAAGAGAAACTGTGAATAGAGATGATGTATTAGAATTATAGTAGCATGTCCGTGTTTTATTAACATGTCCGTGTTATATAAGCATGCCCGTGTCATATTAGCATGTCCATGCTATAGTAGCATGTCCATGGTATAGTAGCATGTCCATGTTATAGTAGCATGTCCATGTTATAGTGGCATGTCCATGCTGCCGTAGCATGCCCATGTTGTAATAGCCTGATTATGTTATAGTATAATGTCCATGCTATAGTAGCATGTCTATGTTATAGTAGCATGTCCATGTTATAGTGGCATGTCCATGCTGCCGTAGCATGCCCATGTTGTAATAGCCTGATTATGTTATAGTATAATGTCCATGCTATAGTAGCATGTCTATGTTATAATAGCATGTCCATGTTATCGTAGCATCTCCATGTTTAAAACTACATAAACGTCAAAATAAATATGTATTTGTATATGTAAATATTGTATGTACACAGTTTAGGGTGGGAAGAGGGCGGGGGGAGGAGTTAAAGTTGGATGAGGTCCGTAGTGCAGAAGAAAATAGTGCCCCCCCCCCCAAAAAAAAACACATAACATAGAAAGGGTTATTATTTCCAGATAGATCTGCGCTTTCTCGGTTATTTCACCTGTCCGGCCCAATAGTTCCCCCCCCCCCACCGTAATGTTCACCATTGACAATAGGGATGATTGGTGTCTGAGTCAGATTTTGTACCATCAAGAATATTCAAACTTGTGCCTGTATTGAACTGAAATTGTTTTCATTGATGAGTTTAATCCATCTTCTATTGTTGTTTGTCTTTTGATTTGTTAGCCTTAACTGTTTTTTTTCTTTTTAATAGCTTGGAATATGTAATCGGAGTAATATATATAAACTAGCTGTACCGTGCAAAACCTTTGCATATAGTTATATCCCCTTATGCTTGATCGGTAGGCTAGGTTATTTTTAGTTTCGGGCAGATCCGATTTTTTTCATGATTGTATTTTAAACTGGAATACTATTGTATTAATTCTTTACTTTCGATTTAACGCACACTGGAAATGAGTATTATTATATATGATATATATATATATATATATATATATATATATATATATATATATATGTGAAATATAAAAAAATTTTACTAAGATAAAAATAATCGGAACAATAAAAAAATAATTTAAAAATGCATATTAACTGTGAAGTTTTGTGTGGATTGGTGTACCTCATACTAGTATACAACACAGTCCGGGCAGAAATAATTTGCACATTTTCTTGATTAACTCTGGAACATGACAGAAGAAAAAAAAATGCATCAGTGGCAAAAGATTTCCAAAATGAGTTTACCTATATAAATAAATAAATAAACAATAAATATCTATATACATTTATATATTGAAAATAATTAATGCTGTAACTTTCAATTTTTTTTTTTTTTTTTTTTTGCAGAAGCTGTTTGTTATAATGATTATAAGTAAGCTGTATTTTGTCGAAAGAACAAAATCTAAGATAGGGCCGGGCTTAGCACCTAATCTGGTTCTCTCCCTAATGTCAGGTGTTTACTACTTAATTGGTCTCAATCGCGTCCCGTACATCAAAACCCTACAGAACGAATCTTATAAATGCTGTCTTTCATCCTTCACTTCAGAAATAATCAAATGATAAAAATTAAATAATGACCTTACCTGACAGTCAATTCCCACAAAGACGATTTGAAACTGCTGAAAACTGACTGATGTCACCTGAGTGTGATTTGAATATATATATATATATATATATATAGCGGAACCGTTGCTACCAAACAAACACTTGACAACCGTTAAAACGGTTTGTTATAAGACAGCGTAAGTAATGTTATTTTTGAAACAGAAATATCCAAGGGAACTTAATCTTGATAGTGTAGTTCACATAGATTGTCTCCCTTCTTATCTAATCTCACGAAATAAAAACGGTGTCCATTTTGGCACTCAAGCTAACATAGGCGTCAAAAACATATGGAAGGGTGGGGCCCTGCTTTCTAAAATAGGAAACCCCCAATTCTAAAACGTTTCCGTAGCCTTTAAGGACCATAGCGGCAGTTGAAGTGTACAATGCATATGTTTCTGTCACCACGGCATATAAAGGGATTTTGTGGTTAGCACAAGACCCAAATGCTTTTCTTCAGCAACTTAATTCAAGTAAACATTTAAAGATGGGAGGGACTTTGTGAACAATTTTGGTTTTTTAGGATCGGGCGAAATTCCCTTGGGTATAAAATCCTGATGGATCGAAATCTGGTCCTCCCAGATTGGATCAGTCAAGCTCCATATACTCACGTTAGGCATCGTATCGACGTCTTCCCTTGCCCTAGCGATCATCGGGGAATATAAGATATTGTAAGACCATCCAGTACTAAGACCTCAGCTATATGTAGGGATTGTGTGGTTATATAACACCCATCCAGTTACTTCCCTAACTTAGAGTAGGTACCGATTTTAAAGTTATGTGGACCTCTGGGTCGACTTTGATACACATTCACCTGGTAAATTCCCATGATCTTACCGAGGATCGAACCCAGGACTCTCAGGTTGACAGTCAAGCATCTATACCATTCAGCCATCCGTAAAGGGGACATATAAATCCGAAAAGCACAGTCACTTAAATATATGCTTAAGAAACACTTCTAATTAACTGGAACATCATTTCAGTATTAAAGGGGTACAGGCCCTGTATGATGCACATGCGCTTCGACGTCGACTCAGAGCCAGGTTTCAATCCATGATCCCTTTTCAGGTCCTCAGGAAAGCCAGTCCACCCAGCTTTTTGAATGGCGCATCTGATCACGGGGGATTACAATGGCTGGCGTGAACCAACACAACCCCTTTACATGCCGAGGTTACGCCCCCTCACAGATGTTGGTACACTCATCAGCCCTGATGAGCTCCATGTGGATAAACCAATCTCTTTTATTATGTAAAAAGACTCGTAGATCACATTTACACACATAAAGATATGATATTATAACATTTGGGCACTAGACATTAACTTCCGGTAAAGTACATGACTATCACATAACAGTATCTCCAGTTTAAAATACAATCATGAAAAATTCGATCTGCCCGAAACCATAAATAACCTAGTTCTACTGATTAAGCCTTAGGGGAAATAGCTTTACGGAAAGGGTTTTCAGGGTACATATATTATACGTATGTACGTATGCACGTATATATATATATATATATATATATATATATATATATATATATATATATACATATGTGTGTGTTATTAACATCATAATTAGAAGTCCTTATAACAATTTATGAGTATTTGATGGGTTGATTTCTACTCAAATATTAAAAATATTTTACAAAAAAGAAATTGATGAATGTATTTTAGGAAAATGTCTTTAAACAAACCTTCGAATAAAAAGTGAAATTTATAAAAAAAAATTACCACGCCCATGATCCTAGCCCCAATACCAATACTACTTTCGAAATGGTACGTAATCAGAACTGGACCAACTCAATGGAAGACCAAATATTCGTATATTTACTTAGCACCAAGTGGTTTACTAAAGTACTTGATTTATAAGTTAGACCTTCACAAGCTGCCGTTGTTTGATTTGCTGTTATTTTTGTTTTAATTTTATGTTAAATTTAAATATGCCATTAGAAAAGTCAGTTGTCCTAAAAAAATGAAATAAACTTTTTTTATATTTCACCTTTATTCTTTTTGTTTATTTTCTAATTCAATCATTCTATTTCTTATTCATTGTATATTTGAATACATTGGCTTTCTGCTGAACGTTTCAGCACACAACAAAAAAGGGAAACCCGTGCCATTCTGAACGTAAATATTTTTTTTTTGTTTCTAGTGTAAGGCATTTGTATAGGGATTCTTTAGCATCATTGGTTTGTCATGGGGACTTTATTGGTTCTAAGACGCACCAGGTGGTAGTGGTTATGGGGGGGGGGGGGGGGAGCCATGCTGCTGATACAATACTAAGCGATCTGTATTGATGTCAGGATGTCAGATGCCCATAACTCTGCTAAGATTTTCGTGAGCCCTTTTAACGTTGCAAGTATGCCCTTGCCTATAATTCTCTTAAATGCCCGGGACCATAACGCTGTTATAAAATTTTTCGTAGGGATGGCTAATTTGTCTTTCTTGTTTCCGATTTACATTTATTTATTGTATTTTTTTATTTAATTACACAAACAACTCAAGAGTATTGGCCATTTAGATATTGCAAAAGGCCCTTAAAATCGAGAACATTTTCCGCGAAAAATATTTGTTTGAAAATTCAGTTTTGTAAAGATCAAGGAACGTATTAATAACATGATTCTGAACTCGAAAGATTTCAAGTTTTGATTTGATTGAAGATAGTTCAATTAGGATTCTGAAATCACTGTGGGTGGCCATTCACTCAACTCACTAATCTTTGTCCCTTTATGTACTTCACAGCTGGATGACAATCTTTATTGCAGGATTGTCGTAATCTTTATTGCAATATTGTCGTAAACGTTCTAACAGTGTTGTTGTATCTCCAATAAAGAAATACCTACTTCCTTATCCTGGTCTACTACAGAGAGGCCCGTCAATAACATGGTTATGCTCAAAGCTGTGTTGGGCTACAAGAGAGGGGGGAGGAGAGAGAGACAGAGAGAGAGAGAGAGAGACTGCAGGGAGCCTCTGTGTCACAATGTGAAAACTTGAATAAAAAAGTCCAACTAGAATTTCAGTTACAGTGAAACAGTAATCCAGCCCCGTAGCGTGAAAATTTTACAGCAGGGGCCAGGCAATAGCAGGGGGGGGGGCAGGTAATACATTTTACTAGGTAGAGCAAATAAGCAGGGGGGGCAGACAAAACGCAGGGGGGGGCGGCCTGCAGTAATCACATTAGTTTTCGTTAAATCTGAATATTTCCTTTTTTTTTATAATAGCACAACAATTATAGATATTAATGAAGTCCATAACATACGTACTTAAGGATGAGATGTTAATCTCTTTGCTTCAATTAAATAAACCAACATTCCGGGAAGTGTTTCTTTTGTTTTGATTTTTCCCATCATAATGCGCCTCCGAGAAAGTCCAAATTGTGATATAGATAATTTTACATGATTACTCCACTCGATTACTTAACGTTGTAGCTTTAGTTGATTTACATTATTACTTTCCTTTGTTACTTTAGTAAGTTTACCTTATTATTTTACTTCATGGCCTTAGCACTTTCTTTATAACTTTAGCTTATTTCTTTAGTAGTTTGACTTTATTAATTTACTTTATTACTTTATTTTATTACTTTATTTTATTACTTTACTTTATTGCTTTACTTTATTACTTTTACTTTATTGCTTATCTTTATTACTTTACTTTATTACTTTAGTAAATTTTCTTTATTACATCAGTAGTTAAAATTGAATGCTTTACTTTATTACTTTAATAATTTTACTTTTTTACTTTACTAGTTTAATTTTATTACTTTACTTTATTATTATAGTGAGTTTTCTTTATTGCTTTAGTAGTTATACTTTATTACTTTATAATTTTACTTCATTACTTAAGTGGTTATACTTTATTACTTTAATGGTTGTACTTTATTACTTTAGTGGTTATACTTTATTACTTTACTTGAATACAGAATTAAAGAGACGCCTGAAATAAATGAATAATTCTAGTTAATACTAATGTATTACATGATCCTATCGTTAGTATAACTGTTCTATACACAATTCTTTCGAATTCGCAAAACCAACGCCTTGTTATTCTTTCTTCTCTCTTTCAAAGCTTCCATCCAACTACCCCATTCACTAGCTTGGAGTATATTTTGTGTGACGTCACGGTGAGCATTTCTGGCCCAGGGCCGCCGCGAAAGGGGAGGGGGGAGAGGCAACCTGAAAAATATTATCAGGTGCTAATAGCTTCTTGGGGGGGGGGGTAGCCATCACTTTGGAAATTTATTTACATGTATTTATTTTGTTGCTATGTAGGGAGGATAGTGGTTTAGAGGGGCTTCCGTTGGGAGGAAAGTGGTTCAGAGGGGCCCCCGTTGTCATAGCTTGTCATGGGCCCCAGAATATCTGGCTGCGGCCCTGCCCGAACTATTTCACAACTTCGCACTAACAAAAATAACATATTCTTTTTGGAGTTCACTTAAACAATACACACCATGACAAAGGTGATAAGCGGCCCTTGGCAGAGACGGCAAAGATATTTAGGGGGTCAAAGGCAGAGACTGGCAAAGATATTCGGGGGCCTAAGGCAGAGACTGGCAAAGATATTCGGGGGCCCAAGGCAGAGACTGGCAAAGATATTCGGGGGCCCAAGGCTGAGACTGACAAAGATATTTGGGGGTCCTAGGCTGAGACTGACAAAGATATTTGGGGGCCCAAGGCTGAGACTGACAAAGATATTTGGGGGCCCAAGTCAGAGACTGACAAAGATATTTGGGGGCCCAAGTCAGAGATTGACAAAGATATTTTTGGGTCCTAAGCATACGCTGAGATATTTAGGAACTTTACGCTAAACAACGTGTCAAGTCCAGATATATTTATTAGAAATTAATACTGGTGGGGAGTGAGGGGGTTACCATTATGTACCCTAACGGTTCTCTAGTTTTCCTTCCCAAGAGAACATCTCTGCACAATAAAATCCAACAATCATAATTTACATATCGCAAGTAGTTCAATAAATAATAACGTAACATTTTTATTTTATTTATCTTTATACTCCTCTGTTTATAATCGTATTAAAAAATGTATTACTGCAATGTATTGATTAAATTCTCCGGATTAACAGTACAAACAGACAGGGGGTGGGGGGGGGTGAGGGTGTGTGGATCAAAGTTCAAAGGCCGTGCCTGTCAATCGTTGCACTCCAGTATTATAGGAACAAGACATGATTATTGCTACACTAAATACATCCACTGGTTCTGTTACTGGTACTATACTAAATACATCCATTTGTTCTGTTACTATCTCTATACTAAGTACATCCACTGGTTCTGTTACTAGCACTTTACTAAATGTATTCATTTGTTCTGTTACTATCACCATACTAAATACATCCATTTGTTCTCTTACTATCACTGTACTAAGTACATCCACAGGTTCTCTTACTATCACTGTACTAAGTACATCCACTGGTTCTCTTACTATCACTATTCTAAGTACATCCACTGGTTCTGTTCACACAAGAAAGTCACCAAGAAGACAGCCAGAAACGCCATGAATGATATCGTCAGACCCAGGTAACCTGGTGGAGGTTATAAATAGAACAAACATTGTTATCGCGTGGTCATTGAAGTGTGACGACCTACACTCCATAGTGCCATGATGGTGTTATTGTTTTAACTCATGCACTAAAGCACTGGTTCTCAAAGTGTGAGTAGCCACCGAGAGATGGGGGGGTCACTAGCTCATTTGACGTGGATAGCCAAAAATATATTATTTATTGCTTAATCGATAATAAACACATTTTATGATTAGAAATGCATTCCCTTTTATTTCTTTACAGGTGGGGTGGCTTGAACCGAATTGGTTTCTTAATAGGTCGTGAGATCGCAACATTTTCATAACCACTGCACTGAAAATTACTAACTAATAGCGATCAAACGTAATTGTACATTCAATTAAGTTTAAAAGGGATTCATTTATGTGGATCTTCCGTTTAGTAAAAACTTACCGTAAAGATTTATTTTTAAACCATAAATTCAAACACAGCCAGAGATAAAGAGAGAGAGGGGGGGGGAGAGGGAGAGGTATGAAGCCCTATCACGGCAGGCTTATGACCTATTCATAAAGAAAGAGCGAGGGGGGATACAGAGTAATGAGGCCTAACATATCAGGCCTTAAACCGATCAAGCCTATTGCTCCCAGTCGAGATCTGCGCAAAAGGACATTCACAACTCATTCATTGCGATATGTGGTGCAACTTGATAGTCCCATTTTAGGGCCTGTCCCCCCAGACCATTACATGGGCAGTGACTTGGGTGACGACTGCCCGATACCCCTGTAAATAAGGGAAGGGGTGGGGGTGGGGCGTGCTTGAGGAGTTTGTGTACACAATATGCAACAACTAGATCAAAGGCTCCTTATAATTGAGTTGTATCCCTTTGACCATCACAAATTTCCCGTCTATTTTCAGCCAAGCAAGAGTTCACTTCCCTTGAGTGAGACTATTTTTAGAAAGCGGAAAGGATACACACGCACAGGTTAGACGATTATGTATTAGATTGTTTACTATGGGCCTCTTATATGATTTTCCACTTATGGCACTAGCAAACTATATTCACCTTAGGGCCCCAGCAAACTGTATTCACCTTAGGGCCCCAACAAACTATACTTACCTTAGGGCCCCAGCAAACTGTATTCACCTAAGGCCCCAGCAAACTGTATTCACATTATGGCCCCAGCAAACTATATAAACCTTAGGGCCCCAGCAAACTATATTCACATTATGGCCCCAGCAAACTATATTCACCTTAGGGCCCCAGAAAACTATATTCACATTATGGCCCCAGCAAACTATATTCACCTTAGGGCCCCAGTAAATTAAATTCACCTTAGGGCCCCAGCAAATTAAATTCACCTTAGGGACCCAGCAAACTATATTCACATTATGGCCCCAGCAAACTATATTCACCTTAGGGCCCCAGCAAACTAAATTCACCTTAGGGACCCCGGCAAACTATATTCACCTTATGGCCCCAGCAAACTATATTCACGTTAGGGCCCCAGCAAACTATATTCACATTATGGCCCCAGCAAACTATATTCACATTATGGCCCCAGCAAATTATATTCACCTTTGGGCCCCAGCAAACTGTATTTTCCTTAGGGCCCCAGCAAACTATATTCACCTTATGGCCCCAGCAAACTATATTCACATTATGGCCCCAGCAAACTATATTCACTTTATAACTTCAGCAAACTATATTCACCTTAATGTCCCAGCAAACTATATTCATTTTATGGCCCCAGCAAACTATATTCACCTTAGGGCCCCAGCAAACTATATTCACCATATGACCCCAGCAAACTATATTCACCTTATGGCCCCAGCAAACTATATTCACTTTATGGCCCCAGCAAACTATATTCACCTTAGGGCCCCAGCAAACTATATTCACCTTAGGGCCCCAGCAAACTATATTCACCTTAGGGCCCTAGCAAACTGTATTCACCTTAGGGTCCCAGCAAACTATATTTAACTTATGGCCCCAGCAGTCTATATTCACCTTATGGCCCCAGCAAACTATATTCACCTTAGGGTCCCAGCAAACTATATTCACCTTATGGCCCCAGCAAACTATATTCACATTATGGCCCCAGCAAACTATATTCACCTTAGGACCCCAGCAAACTATATTCACCTTAGGGCCCCAGCAAACTGTGTTCACCTTAGGGTTCCAGCAAACTATATTCACCTTATGGCCCCAGCAATCTATATTCACATTATGGCCCCAGCAAACTATATTCACCTTATGGCCCCAGCAATCTATATTCACCTTAGGGCCCCAGCAGACTGTATTCATCTTAGGGCCCCAGAAAACTATAATCACCTTAGGGTTCCAGTAAACTGTATTCACATTATGGCCCCAGCGAACTATATACACCTTAGGGCCCCAGCAAACTGTATTCACCTTAGGGCCCCAGCAAACTGTATTCACATTATGGCCCCAGCAAACTATATCCACATTTTTGCCCCAGCAAACTATATTCACCTTAGGGCCCCAGCAAACTGTATTCACCTTAGGGCCCCAGCAAACTATATTCACCTTAGGGCCCCAGCAAACTATATTCACATTATGGCCCCAGCAAACTATATTCACATTATGGCCCCAGCAAACTATATTCACCTTAGGGCCCCAGCAAACTGTATTCACCTTAGGTCCCCAGCAAACTATATTCACATTATGGCCCCAGCAAACTATATTCACCTTAGGGCCCCAGCAAACTGTATTCACCTTAGGGCCCCAGCAAACTGTATTCACCTTAGGGCCCCAGCAAACTGTATTCACATTATGGCCCCAGCAAACTGTGTTCACCTAAGGGTTCCAGCAAACTATATTCACCTTATGGCCCCAGCAATCTATATTCACCTTAGGGTCCCAGCAAACTATATTCACCTTATGGGCCCAGCAAACTATTTCACATTATGACCCCAGCAAACTAAATTCACCTTAGGGCCCCAGCAAACTGTATTCATCTTAGGGCCCCAGCAAACTATAATGACCTTAGGGTTCCAGCAAACTGTATTCACATTATGGCCCCAGCAAACTATATACACCTTAGGGCCCCAGCAAACTATATTTACCTTTGGGCCCCAGCAAACTATATTCACCTTATGGCCCCAGCAAACTATATTCACATTATGGCCCCAGCAAACTATATTCACCTTAGGGCCCCAGCAAACTATATTCACCTTATGGCCCCAACAATCTATATTCACCTTATGGCCCCAGCAATCTATATTCACCTTAGGGCCCCAGCAATCTATATTCACCTTATGGCCCCAGCAAACTATATTCTCCTTAGGGTCCCAGCAAACTATATTCACCTTATGGCCCCAGCAAACTATATTCTCCTTAGGGTCCCAGCAAACTATATTCACATTATGGCCCAAGCAAACTATATTCACATTATGGCCCCAGCAAACTATATTCACCTTAGGGCCCTAGCAAACTGTATTCACATTATGGCCCCAGCAAACTATATTTACATTATGGCCCCAGCAAACTATTTTCACCTTAGGGCCCCAGCAAACTATATTCACCTTAAGGCCCAAGCAAACTATATTCACATTATGGCCCCAGCAAACTATATTCACCTTAGGGCCCCAGCAAACTATATTCACCTTAGGGCCCCAGCAAACTATATTCACCTTAGGGCCCCAGCAAACTGTATTCACCTTATGGCCCCAGCAATCTATATTCACCTTAGGGCCTAAGCAAACTGTATTCACCTTAGGGCCCCAGCAAACTATATTCACCTTAGGGCCCCAGCAAACTATATTCACCTTAGGGCTCCAGCAAACTGTATTCACCTTAGGGCCCCAGCAAACTATATTCACCTTAGGGCCCCAGCAAACTATATTCACCTTAGGGCCCCAGCAAACTATATTCCCCTCAGGCCCCCACCAATGACGCTCGGTCTGGGCCCCAAGTTATTCTACTGCTCATCCCCAAGTACATACTATATATGTCAGTACCTGAACAATACAGGATGTTTGTTGTCATAGTGACATCACAAATGGCACCTAAAGTCACCACAACTTGACGGGAAGGACATTCGTCACTTGACGCCTGAGACTTGAACCAATTCATCGGAATCCTGTTTGATTTTTGAAAAACAAAACATCTTAAATTTTAAAATATAATTTTAATATATATATATATAACATAAGCACTTTTCTTAAAAATAGAGTTTTAAACAAAATGTATAAATATTTATAGAAATTTATATTGACTTAAAAACAGAAACGTGAATACCAATTTGGATTATCAATTTATAGAAACTTGCGCCCAAGCTTTATTTGAATCAATATGATTTCTATATAGTTAATACAATTTAATACAATTCTCTCTTTTTTTATATTTTTTGTTATTTATTTTTTCACGCCCAACTTAAAATAGGACATCTTGTCTCCATATCTCTTTGCAATACCGAGTCAAAGGTTAGTCGATGCCAGAAATGGAAAGGAATGCTGTTGGTGAAAAATAAAAACTGACCAGAGGTGTGTGTATGTTTAACTCAGATCACAAAGCTCGTACTGACCACAATGACCCAATCACCGAAGTCATAGTGCAGCTGCGCAAGTCAGGGCACCCGACCATCTTCACTTTAGTTTTTCTTCTCGCGGCCCCCCTGTCTTTATGAAGGCCGAGTTTGTAAGGGAAACCGACCGAAAAAAAATTTTCAAGGGGACACCCGGTTTCGAACCAGGGACCTCTCGATATGCAGTCGAATGCTCTACCACTGAGCCATATCCCCAGTTGTTTATTGTGAACACCGGGAAACATATTGTTGTAATTGTGTTTAGTGAGAAAAAGCAATGAGCTAGATAAAAGAAAGATTTGGTGGCGTGGTAATACGATGCTGAAATAAATGTATGTTACTTTAACATGTGTTTACAAATATTAGTTAGAAAAGGTGGCAGAAGATCAAAGAAAGAAAAAAAAAAGGGGGGGGGGTCCTTATCTGTTTAAAGGGAGTGTACTTGTTTTAAAAGTCTACACTCAGAATAAAACGCGGGTTACTGCCCTTCGTTGTACGTGGTGCCTGCTAATACAAGAATCTTATTTCATGAATAGGTCAGGACCGCTGCAGGTGAGGTGGGGCCGCTGTAGGTGAGGTAGGGCCGCTTACAGGTGAGATAGAGCCGCAACAGGCGAGTATACTAACATATGTGATGGGCTCCAACGGGCTCAGTCAGTGGCGCAACCAGGGGGGCAGGAGGGGGGCTTTAGCCCCCAGGCCAAATCATCAATACATAATTTACGTTATAAAGTTAAAAAAAAACTGTCAAACTGTCTTTTTTCTCTATGTGAGCCCCCCCCCCCCCAGCACTTTTAGCTGGTTGCGCAACTGGGCTCAGCAATATGTTATTAATGGATTTATATGTGCGATTACGCACTATTTTCTTGCTTAAAATTATGCTTTATTTATGTTATCATACATTATGCACTCTTCATCTTGTTACAAGTTATGCCCTATTTATGTTGTTTACAAATAATTCATATTTTCGTTTTCTTCCTGGATGAATACATTATACGACATTATGTTAATCAAGAAGTAAAATAAATTACCGGGATTTGTGATCACCACTGCTTGGACAGTCTGCAACCCGTGCTGCCACTTCATTTAAGGAACCTACGAACAAAATTTCAAAAAAAAAACGTAAAATAAAAGTTTCAAATGTTGAGTCAGTGGCGCGCCGTTATATATCTGGACTCTCTTGTGGACATCTCATAATGTCACACACACACTGACACACTCACACTTACGCTTACACTCTTCCACTCACACACAGTCACTCACACACACAACCACCGACACACACACACACACACACATGCTCACTCAAATACACTAACTATCACACACACTTACTGACACAAACAATCATAAACATACTCTCACTCAAAATCTCTCTCTCTCTCTCTCTCTCTCTCACACACACACACACACACACACACATACTCAATAACTAAATCACACACACTCACACACATATTTAAACACTGACTTACACACACTGACATACTCACTCAAGTACACAAACAATTTGTCACACACTCTCTCTCTCTCTCTCTCTCTCTCTCTCTCTCTCTCTCACACACACACACACACACACACATACACACACAATCAGATACACAAAAATTCCCAAACAATCACACAATCACTCACACACACAATCACTCACACACAATAAATCACACACACTCAAAAATACAATCACTCACACAAACTCACACACTCACACACACACACCCACTCACACACACAAACACTCTCAGACAAACACTCACACACACTCACACAACGCACACTATCACTCATACGCACTCATACACTATCTCACAAAAACAAGCACAAACACACCACACACTTATTACATGAAACTCAGTGTGTCTCAAGCAGTGGCGGCATTGCTGGTGGAGGCCATTAGATTTATAAGGCAATACAAGGCCCTGAAAATATAAATCGGCCCTAGTCTCTCAGATTTAAGGATTATCATCTATATATATATTTCTCCTCTTCGAGAAGACGCAAGCAAGCTACCACTTGGAATTCCCGATCACAGACGACATCTCAGGAGCCGGAAATAAAAACACTGTAGTGTGGAGACGGGGGGGGGGGGGGTTGGATCGCAGCAAGCGCTCCAGTAATTACATCAGCCTGCAAGGCTATTTATAGAAGACGCGTGACGACTCGCGATGTAATGCTCGCGGTGTTGCACCAGCCTGTATAGATTATATGACGTTTTGTTTGTTTTATTTAGTGAAATATATTAAGCAATAAGAGCGCAATGGTGGTTGTACAATACTATTTTATGTCTAGACAGTATAATTTTTAAAACAGTATTGTTTGGTCCGATTTGGTCGTAATCATGACAACTTTGACGGGGGGGGGGGGGGGGGGGGGGCAAAACTGAAATGTTAAATTATAGTCCGTCCGCCCGTCTTAGAACAAAAAAAAATATTTCGATAGTTTAATTATGTCTTACATAAACTTGCCCCTGAACATGTTTTTATGTGCACTAAATATGAAACTATTTAATTTATCCCCCGCCGCGGTAAATTCTGTATCCGTTTAACCGCGGAAATGAGGGAATGCTGAATGAAAACAATAAAATAAAATAAAAAAACAAGTTGCTGGAAGGTGCCAGATAGTGACCATAAAGTCTGCACATGTTTGGTCAAAGTTCAACTTTGCATACCACGTATTTTTTCCGAAGATGTCAGCCTGTTATTTTGTTTGATTGCTTATTAAAAAATATAATTACAGTAATTATATTGGTTGATAAGGCGGCGTTTGTTACGACGCGGGATGGCTAGTTAAAATTATTTCAGACGGCTAGACGCCTTATAACTCTGTGCATGAAAACACCCCATTATGGGGAAATCCTGCAAAAATACGACATTTTGAAGGTGTTACGTTCTGTGCATCTGTTCACTAAATTAAGCCCTTGTTTGTTTTAAAAGCCTTAGGCCCTCATTAAATTTTTTCGGTCCTGCCTAAGGTTTTCATGACTTTCTATATTTTTTTTTAGTTTTGATATTTAAAGAAATGCTTCTCCATGTCAAGTATTACCTGTCCCCCTCCCCGACATTTAGGTACGCGGTGAGGTTATATTTCATTTGAATCGTGATTTATAAAATGGTTATTCAAATGTAACATTTGACTAGACAAACCTACCTGTAGCTAGAAAGAAAACACAAGGTAAGACAAGATTCCACCGGTCCCAGCCCATTCTTCACATGTATCTTTGGTGTGTGAGGTGCTTAAACATATAATGACGTAATCATGAAAAAAATAAACCGTTTGATATAGATGGTTTCATTGGCACATCATAATGAGTAAATCTGACCAAAAATGAGCTCCATACATATCTCGACACCGTAATACACAAACATGCATAATAATAAAGAAACTTGCATAAGAATCAAATAACACATGACATCGGAAGAAGAACACGCTTTACGTTATTACGAATCGAAAATACAAAAGTTCTTATCGAATGTATACAGTATTTATTTCACTTATCTAGTAAGATTACTGTTATCTAAACAGAAATCGCAATCAAAATTAATGTACTTTTGAAGCCATGTTAAGCTTCATTGATTTTTGCAGGTTTGTACTTCTACTCAAGGTCGCCTATTGGTAATGCCTACAATGAACTTTAACACTCCACGGGTTGAAAGAATCCACTCCCCCCCCCCTCCCAAATGCTGGACAATGTTAGACGTGGTAAAATAAGATGTATTGATCCCAATTATAAATAGAACATGATTTTTTCCACAGAAAATACTTTTAGAACAATTTGTCAGCTTATATACCTACCTATACATTTTTTATATCCTTTTTTAAAAAAAAAATAAATTTTAGACCTTTGTAAGTAATAATACAACTTCCAGTCTTTGTAATAATACAAATTTTAGTATTTGTACTAATACAACTTTACTATTTGTAATAATACAACTTTTAGTATTTGTAATAATACCACTTTTAGTATTTGTAATAATACAACTTTTAGTATTTTCAATAATACAACTTTTACTATTTGTAATAATACAACTTTTAGTATTCTCAATAATACAACTTTTAGACCTCTCTTTGCAATCATTTCGATCTCTGCGATCGGTGCTTGCTTTCATGATCTACAAAGTACCTGCTCTCGGGTACTACTCAAGTACATTTTACAAGTACTTGAGTTAGTACTTACACCTTGGATATTTTTACTCAATGTTTTACTTGCAATTTAAGAAACATGAGTACTTGTACCTTCACTCGTATTTACACCTATGGTACCTGTACTTTCACTCGTACTTACACCTTGGGTACCTGTACTTTCACTCGTACTTACACCTTGGGTACTTGTACTTTCACTCGTACTTACACCTTGGGTACCTGTACTTTCACTCGTACTTACACCTATGGTACCTGTACTTTCACTCGTACTTACACCTAGGGTACCTGTACTTTCACTCGTATTTACACCTTGGGTACCTGTACTCTCACTCGTACTTACACCTTGGGTACCTGTACTTTCACTCGTACTTACACCTTTGGTACTTGTACTTTCACTCGTACTTACGCCTAGGGTACCTATACTTTCACTCGTACTTACACCTTGGGTACCTGTACTTTCACTCGTACTTACACCTTGGTTACCTGTACTTGGTACATCTCTGCTAAATTGTAGAATATTTTTCTTTAATAATTTTAATTATCATATTATTGTTTTCTTATCAATATTATTTATTAACATGTTTTTGAAATAATAAGAGTTGCAGCAGACCAATCTTTGGTTTTGAAAAATACTTGATACGTTCGCGCGTTGATAAAGACACCAGTAAAGTTAAAACTTCTATTTCCTCAGATGAAGCTGTTAAACTGTTAAGTTTAAGTCCCTATCAAAAGATCAAAGGTTCGAAACAATGGATAAGTGATTTTAAAAAATCGAGAATATCATGTGAGGGTTTGGTCCATCAAAAGCTTTCATCTTTACATGCGGATTCAATAGTAATTCAATGAAAGTTTATCTGGGTATTTTGTACAAAGGAAAGTCCGATTTTATTTATAAACATAAAACAAGCGGGGGTGGATAATAGAGTTGCTGCTTTTAAAAACAAACATGATTCAAATGTTGTTGTTTTTTTTTTCTTTTGAGAATTCGATGTATTCATCCAATTTATGTTCACTTAGTCATACAAGAAAATAGAAAGAAAATTTCGCCTTTGCATTCTGACTTGTGACGTTTTTAGATCATTTGAGACTAGTGACGGCTTTAGATCAGTTGAGACTAGTGACGGCTTTAGATCAGTTGAGACTAGTGACGGCTTTAGATCAGTTGAGACTAGTGACGGCTTTAGATCAGTTGAGATTAGTGACGGTTTTAGATCAGTTGAGATTAGTGACGGTTTTAGATCAGTTGAGACTAGAGACGGCTTTAGATCAGTTGAGACTAGTGACGGCTTTAGATCAGTTGAAACTAGTGATGGCTTTAGATCAGTTGAGGCCCCGTGCGCAAAATACAATACTCAGTCCCTAAAACAAAATTTTGCATTAAAAAATTGTATAAATTACGTATAAAATTGGGTTTTCTGGGGCATATTAAAATATTGGGCACCAGAGGCGCACCCTTTGCGCCCACTTCAGGGGCGGCCTTGACATTACTGTTGAATGCGCGGGGATAAGAATCGTAACTGTCGTCTATATATTTAGTATGAAAGTTCTTGTGAAATCTTGGACATTGACCCGAATGGCCACCCCTAAAAGGGCCCCTACCGCCCCGCCGGTAACTTAAATCTGTCTCTGTTGGTCAAATTAAAAATTATCTTTATTTATTTATGTATTTAAAGGAGAAGTAATAAAGTGCGACTCAATGATGAATCTCAAATAAGTAGCAGTTATCTCTCCTGTCCTTGAATAGTCTTAATTCTGATATTTTTTTAATATATATATATATATATATATATATATATATATATATATATATATATATATATATATATATATATATATATATATATAACAGATAAATCAACTGATGGTGACAAAATGTATTGTTTACTAAACTAGTGTGGAGCTATTGGTGCCGTACTACAAAGTATATCTTGAAAACTAAGAATTATATTAACCTAGTGGCCTTAACTCTATATTAGTCTATTGCAGGGGTCGGCAACCTGCGGCTCGCGAGCCGCATGCGGCTCTTTCGATGTCAAGTTGCGACTCTTTCGATGTCCAATTACGGCCTGATCAAATACCATAATATTGAAACAACAATTTTAGTGGCTCTTTAAAAATTGAGAAAATTGTAAATTATAACTTTTGGCTCTTCCGTCTCAAAAGGTTGCCGACCCCTGGTCTAGTGGTCTCATTTCTATATTAGTCTAGTGTCTTACTTCTATATTAGTCTAGTGGTCTCAGTTCTATATTAGTCTAGTGTCTTAATTCTATATTAGTCTAGTGGGCTCAATTCTATATTAGCCTAGTGATCTTAACTCGTGGGCCCACTGGACAATTATTGCACGTGAGGCCGAGGGCCAAGAGAATATAATTATCAATTATTTCATTTTTGTCAGTGACGTAAAGGGCCTCCACACACACACACACACACACACACACACACATACACCGATTAGTCCAAACGCCCAAGTTAATGAGATGACTCTGTCTTATTGTTTGCAAAAAATATGGACTCCTTATTTTTTGTTTGCAAGCCATAGGTCAGCCGTGGGTTCAGTTCAGTATTAACACCCTACAGCTTGGTGACTAGTGGTATGTGATATTGTAACTGCTAAAGCTTGTGTGTGTAAACAAAGTGTATTAAACTTTAAAGTTATCTCAATATTTATTGCCAGGTTGTGAGCTGCTGAGGTAAAAATAAAAAAATGTGTTGACAATGTTTTGATGTCATCGTTGTCAATTCTGTCTGATTGTGTTTTGTCAACTCGTCGGGTCAGGCTGGTACATGATGTGTCTGTCTCAATCCGGGTGGACTTATTGACAGCACGCGACTGATGTCACGTTATCCTGGACAATGTTGACAGGTTATACTGTTGGTCTGAAAAACTCTGAATGTATATGTATGTGCGTGCGTGCGTGAGTAGATATTTGTGAAGATGTTAGAGTGAATATATGTGTGTGGTGGCTTAACAGTTACATGTGTAATTGAGTGATGTCTCAACAGTTACATGTGTGTGTGGTGTCTCAACAGTTACATGTGTGTGTGGTGTCTCAACAGTTACATGTGTGAGTGTGTGGTGTCTTAACAGCTAAATTGGTGAATCAGACAATTACATGTGTGATTGTTTGGTGTCTCAACGGCTATATGTGTGTGTGGTATCAAAACAGTTACATGTGTGTGTGTGTGTGTGGTGTCTCAACAGTTACGTGTGTGAGTGTGTGGTTTCAAAACAGTAACATGTGTGTGGTGTCTCAACAGTTACGTGTGTGAGTGTGTAGTGTCTCAACAGTTACGTGTGTGAGTGTGTGGTGTCAAAACAGTTACAAGTGTGTGTAGTGTCTCAACAGTTACGTGTGTGAGTGTGTAGTGTCTCAACAGTTACGTGTGTGAGTGTGTGGTGTCAAAACAGTTACAAGTGTGTGTAGTGTCTCAACAGTTACGTGTGTGAGTGTGTAGTGTCTCAACAGTTACGTGTGTGAGTGTGTAGTGTCTCAACAGTTACAAGTGTGTGTAGTGTCTCAACAGTTACGTGTGTGAGTGTGTAGTGTCTCAAAAGTTACATGTGTGAGTGTGTGGTGTCAAACAGTTACATGTGTGAGTGTGTGGTGTCAAAACAGCTACAAGTGTGTGTAGTGTCTCAACAGTTGTATTGTGAGTTTGTGGTGTCAAAACAGTTACGTGTGTGAGTGTGTGGTGTCAAAACAGTTACATGAGTGTGTAGTGTCTCAACAGTTATATGTGTGTGTAGTGTCTCAACAGTTACGTGTGTGAGTGTGTGGTGTCAAAACAGTTACAAGTGTGTGTAGTGTCTCAACAGTTGTATTGTGAGTTTGTGGTGTCTCAACAGTTACGTGTGTGAGTGTGTGTGTGTATGTTCGTGGTGTCAAAAACAAACAGCTACATGTGTAGCAATGTGATTCCACTCCTCATCTGACGTCTTTATTCCGGTTGCACTGTATGATGGGATGTATCGCTGCTAAAGATTCTGTACTCACCATACGTAGAATTAGAACTGCTCCCAGGACACGGCACACATGACAGCTCTCAGGAAACGGGTTGGGGGGGAGGGGACTTAGGGACTATCGGTAGCCCTTGAGGGCTTAAGATGACCCACAGAGAACACAGTTTTTTTCTTATTTTCAGTTGTCCTCCCTTGACCAGTGCATCACCACCACCACCACCCCTTTCCCCCTCCCCCTTATTCAATATTTAAAGAATAACGACAGTGGGACAATTAGGTATTAGTACATTCAAAAAGAAACCTCTCTTTTAAAAAAAAAAAAGATGAACAGGCATGTCAGTATTATCATGATGTAACTTACAATGTTTTTAAGCATTCATTTTTTTGTACTATAGTGTTTTATCTAGTATTGTGAGTCAAGAGTATGTGAACTCCCCGTAAGGTTGGGATGAAAATATCTTAAATCATATAAAGCACTGATGGAACTTCTTTTGTCCCCCCACCCACCCCCACCCTCACCATAGCTGACAGTGCAATGTCCACAGAGGCACCACCACGGGAGATACAGCGGGAGGACTTTAACTATGACCTGAAGTATCAGTCATGTTTGTGTGTGTTTGTTTTTTTTGTTTGTGTGTGTGTGTGTTTGTTTTTTTTTCTTTGTGTTTGTGTGTGTGTGTGTGTTTGTTTTTTTTTGTTTGTGTGTGTGTGTGTGTGTGTGTGTTTGTTTTTCATGTCCTCTTTTACATGTTTAATAAAAAGCGGTCATCATACTTAAATTCCTAACTTAAGTCTGGTCCATGCTCATGAAACGTAAGGGGGTGGGGGCGGGAGGGGGTCCACAAGTCGCAGTGTAATGAGGAGCCTGTGGGAGAGGCTCTTGATCCTCCTATTGTGTGACCCATAAGCATTTATTGGAACTTAATGTTTTATACGGTACCTTTCTACACCATGTGGCCCAGGTCGCGTTGACCTAAGTGACAATAATTACTAATGATCACAGGTGTTGAACAGGTTCCCCCCCCCCCGCCGCCCCCCCCCCTTTTACCGGCCCATGCCACCCAGTCCATCTTGCGGCATTGCTTGCAACAGGGACAACGAGGATGTAATTAGGTCTCTAACGTTTGAGATGTAATGAGGTCTGTTTACGTTGAATGTGTGTAATGAGGTCTGTTACGTTGGGTGTAATGAGTCCTGTTACGTTGGGTGTGTAATTAGGTCTGTTACGTTGGGAGTGTAATGAAATATGTTACGTTGGGAGTGTAAAGAGGTCTGTTACGTTGTGTGTGTAAAGAGGTCTGTTACGTTGGGAGTGTAATGAGATCTGTTACTTCGGGTGTGTAAAGAGGTCTGTTACGTTGTGTGTGTAAAGAGGTCTGTTACGTTGTGTGTGTAAAGAGGTCTGTTACGTTGTGTGTGTAAAGAGGTCTGTTACGTTGGGAGTGTAATGAGATCTGTTACGTTGGGAGTGTAATGAGGTCTGTTACGTTGGGAGTGTAAAGAGGTCTGCTACGCTGTGTGTGTAAAGAGGTCTGCTACGCTGTGTGTGTAAAGAGGTCTGTTACGTTGGGAGTGTAATGAGGTCTGTTACGTTGAGTGTGTAAAGAGGTCTGTTACGTTGAGTGTGTAAAGAGGTCTGTTACGTTGGGTGTGTAATGAGGTCTGTTACGTTGGGTGTGTAATGAGATCTGTTACGTTGGGTTTTTAATGAAGTCTGTTACGTTGGGTGTGTCTCCATGTCTGTTACTCCAAATGACACGAAAATGGTTGTTTGTTTTAAACAGAATGTGTGTGTGTGTGTTTGTTTGTGTTTCATATGTGTGTGTGTGCTATGCTCAGCTAAACCACGCTGACACATTAAGTTTGATTGATTGATTGATGGATGGATTAATGATGAGGTAATCTATAATTTAATTTTCGACGCAGATGCACCGAGAATAGAAAAATTTAAAAATTCTTGACATGTTGTGTCCATGTTTTCACACGACTGTTTAATGTCAATGACTTTTTGTGACATTGTATCATTTTTTCAATAATATGTGCGTCTGATATAAACAGGATAGGGTTGACGTGTTTATATATTCATACAGAGACATTATGTTTGTGTTTACTATGATGTTTTTCCCACATACAAACATACCAAAATATGCATGCGTTCAGACTTCTGCGCATACCGATACAGGCTCATAGTTAGATAGATATACGCATGCATCCAAACATATTTAAACTCAAATATGTATTCAAACGCGCGCAGGCATACACATACATACATGAAGACACACTTACAAAGAAAAATATCTTGTTTAGTTTTCTTGTTTCCAGACCCCCACCCCCTCGTGCAATTGGTGCAGATCCAGACTTAGAAGACAGACAATCGCTGTCTTCTAAACAACGTTTATTTTGATTGGCTTCTCCAGTCATGCGTCAATCATGTGACTGACCGAATTTTTTTCTAAAAATAAATTGCCACAATTATGTCCAGGTCGTAAGAATATATTTTTTTCAAAGTTTCACTTGGAACACAAACATATTAATACACACTAACACACACACACTTACACACACACACACACTAACACACACAAATACACACACACACACAATCGCACCCAAACTTTTTGTTTCGTAAAAATATATTTTCTTTAAAACTAAGACAAAATAACTCGTTCCGTTCTCAGATCCTGGTTTTCGTTCTTTCGAGAACGTTTTCGGGATAAAATTTGTTTAAAAAACAACCGTTCCCATTACTGGTTTGGTTTGAACTGATAATTCAGTTGATGTTTCTCTGCTGTTGTGTTTATTTTAAGAAATCACTCATGCGTGGTAGTAAGAGGAAAAGAAAATCATTCTCCATACATGGGAAGCTTCCATGTATGTTGTTGTTTGTTGTTTTTTTTCCATCAGGGGAAGAAACACTCAATGTTCAGAGGCGTGTTTGCGGAGGGGGTGGGGGGGTATTTGTTGTTGTCAATGAATATAATGGCAGGGAGGAGTGTTTTACCTAACCCTCCAAACAGCCCCTGTGATGTTTATCTCTTTGATCCCGGAACCGAAACCGTCACCGCAGTTGAACAATTTCTGTTAGGTAGCTTTACCTTCCGCCCCTCCCCCCCCCCCCACCACCGATACCTGAGTCTGCAGTGGTCACGGCGGCAACGAGCATGACGATAGAAAACTGGCGTTGATTTGGGAAGAGTTTAAACCTGATAGATCGGGTCAGACAAACACAAAAACTACGTCATGAGAATTGTGTCAACATTCAGAAGCGGTGGTGATTTTGGTTGTGAGCCCGATCGGCCTGGTGTAGGTCTTGGGTTCTAATCCCAGCTGGTCCAGAGTCATGCCCGTGTCTCCCATGATGCCTCACCCCCCCCCCCATTGAAGCCCATAGCTAGCTATCGAACACTTTAGCAATAGTTGGGGGGGTGAGGAAAGGGCGTTTCAAAAACATGTACCATTAGTGGGGCTCTTATAACCTGAATAGACTTATAACACGATAGAGTAATGTTGCTTATAACCTGAATAGACTTATAACACGATAGAGTAATGTTGCTTATAACCTGAATAGACTTATAACCGGATAGAGTAATGTTGCTTATAACCTGAATAGACTTATAACCGGATAGAGTAATGTTGCTTATAACCTGAATAGACTTATAACACGATAGAGTAATGTTGCTTATAACCTGAATAGACTTATAACACGATAGAGTAATGTTGCTTATAACCTGAATAGACTTATAACACGATAGAGTAATGTTGCTTATAACCTGAATAGACTTATAACACGATAGAGTAATGTTGCTTATAACCTGAATAGACTTATAACACGATAGAGTAATGTTGCTTATAACCTGAATAGACTTATAACACGATAGAGTAATGTTGCTTATAACCTGAATAGACTTATAACACGATAGAGTAATGTTGCTTATAACCTGAATAGACTTATAACACGATAGAGTAATGTTGCTTATAACCTGAATAGACTTATAACCGGATAGAGTAATGTTGCTTATAACCTGAATAGACTTATAACACGATAGAGTAATGTTGCTTATAACCTGAATAGACTTATAACACGATAGAGTAATGTTGCTTATAACCTGAATAGACTTATAACACGATAGAGTAATGTTGCTTATAACCTGAATAGACTTATAACACGATAGAGTAATGTTGCTTATAACCTGAATAGACTTATAACACGATAGAGTAATGTTGCTTATAACCTGAATAGACTTATAACACGATAGAGTAATGTTGCTTATAACCTGAATAGACTTATAACACGATAGAGTAATGTTGCTTATAACCTGAATAGACTTATAACCGGATAGAGTAATGTTGCTTATAACCTGAATAGACTTATAACACGATAGAGTAATGTTGCTTATAACCTGAATAGACTTATAACACGATAGAGTAATGTTGCTTATAACCTGAATAGACTTATAACACGATAGAGTAATGTTGCTTATAACCTGAATAGACTTATAACACGATAGAGTAATGTTGCTTATAACCTGAATAGACTTATAACACGATAGAGTAATGTTGCTTATAACCTGAATAGACTTATAACACGATAGAGTAATGTTGCTTATAACCTGAATAGACTTATAACCGGATAGAGTAATGTTGCTTATAACCTGAATAGACTTATAACACGATAGAGTAATGTTGCTTATAACCTGAATAGACTTATAACACGATAGAGTAATGTTGCTTATAACCTGAATAGACTTATAACCGGATAGAGTAATGTTGCTTATAACCTGAATAGACTTATAACACGATAGAGTAATGTTGCTTATAACCTGAATAGACTTATAACACGATAGAGTAATGTTGCTTATAACCTGAATAGACTTATAACACGATAGAGTAATGTTGCTTATAACCTGAATAGACTTATAACACGATAGAGTAATGTTGCTTATAACCTGAATAGACTTATAACACGATAGAGTAATGTTGCTTATAACCTGAATAGACTTATAACACGATAGAGTAATGTTGCTTATAACCTGAATAGACTTATAACACGATAGAGTAATGTTGCTTATAACCTGAATAGACTTATAACACGATAGAGTAATGTTGCTTATAACCTGAATAGACTTATAACACGATAGAGTAATGTTGCTTATAACCTGAATAGACTTATAACACGATAGATTAATGTTGCTTATAACCTGAATAGACTTATAACACGATAGAGTAATGTTGCTTATAACCTGAATAGACTTATAACACGATAGAGTAATGTTGCTTATAACCTGAATAGACTTATAACCGGATAGAGTAATGTTGCTTATAACCTGAATAGACTTATAACACGATAGAGTAATGTTGCTTATAACCTGAATAGACTTATAACACGATAGAGTAATGTTGCTTATAACCTGAATAGACTTATAACCGGATAGAGTAATGTTGCTTATAACCTGAATAGACTTATAACCGGATAGAGTAATGTTGCTTATAACCTGAATAGACTTATAACACGATAGAGTAATGTTGCTTATAACCTGAATAGACTTATAACACGATAGAGTAATGCTGTTGCTTATAACCTGAATAGACTTATAACACGATAGAGTAATGTTGCTTATAACCTGAATAGACTTATAACACGATAGAGTAATGTTGCTTATAACCTGAATAGACTTATAACACGGATAGAGTAATGTTGCTTATAACCTGAATAGACTTATAACACGATAGAGTAATGTTGCTTATAACCTAGACTTATAACACGATAGAGTAATGTTGCTTATAACCTATAACTTATAACGATAGAGTAATGTTGCTTATAACCTGAATAGACTTATAACACGATAGAGTAATGTTGCTTATAACCTGAATAGACTTATAACACGATAGAGTAATGTTGCTTATAACCTGAATAGACTTATAACCGGATAGAGTAATGTTGCTTATAACCTGAATAGACTTATAACACGATAGAGTAATGTTGCTTATAACCTGAATAGACTTATAACACGATAGAGTAATGTTGCTTATAACCTGAATAGACTTATAACACGATAGATTAATGTTGCTTATAACCTGAATAGACTTATAACACGATAGAGTAATGTTGCTTATAACCTGAATAGACTTATAACACGATAGAGTAATGTTGCTTATAACCTGAATAGACTTATAACCGGATAGAGTAATGTTGCTTATAACCTGAATAGACTTATAACACGATAGAGTAATGTTGCTTATAACCTGAATAGACTTATAACACGATAGAGTAATGTTGCTTATAACCTGAATAGACTTATAACCGGATAGAGTAATGTTGCTTATAACCTGAATAGACTTATAACCGGATAGAGTAATGTTGCTTATAACCTGAATAGACTTATAACACGATAGAGTAATGTTGCTTATAACCTGAATAGACTTATAACACGATAGAGTAATGTTGCTTATAACCTGAATAGACTTATAACAAGATAGAGTAATGTTGCTTATAACCTGAATAGACTTATAACAAGATAGAGTAATGTTGCTTATAACCTGAATAGACTTATAACAAGATAGGGGGTGGGGGTGGGGATCAGTCCGTTAAGGGTGGAATTTACTTAGCCTACTTTCAGGGGCGGCATTATCACAGGACTTTAGACCACATTAATGGAGAAACTTTGTTTTTTCTTCTATTCCACTCCACCACCCCCCTGGGCCCCACTAACACAAAGTACGCCATTGCCTAGCGTCTAGCCCAAACTCCCAAACAAAAAAAAAACATCGATGTGTTATGTGATGTTTGTTTACTCATTAACAAAAATTACCTAAACTGTACGTGACATTAGAAAATTATTGGACCAACATCATCACCCCCTCCCCCCCCCCGACCTCAAGCGTTATATTGTTTTGGTTGGTTTGATTGGTTGGTTCGGTTGGTTAGCGTTGACGGGTAAAACGTAATTTGTGACGTAGGTCATTTCTGCACATTAGGAAGATGGCATAAATCAGTAGTCAAATTGATTAGGAAGTGGTTTCACATTACACCTATATTTCCCGGGCAATGCCGGGCTTAATATCTACTATTATTATATCTAATTGGCTTCTTTGTCTGTACGTGTGTGAAGTCCCTGTAAGGATGAGATGAGATCTCTTAGATCCTATAAACCATTAGTGGGACGGTTTTTATGGCGCCCTTCTTTCATCCCTCCACCATAGCCGATAGTGCAATGGCCACGGAGGCACCACGGGAGATATATCGGGAACTTGAGGAGACAAGACCTGAAAAAATATCCTTGGTCCTATCCAAGGAGATCGAACCAGTGTACCTTCAGGTCTAGAGTCGAGCGCTTTACCTGAAATGGTCGTCCGTCCTGGTTCACAAAGTCATGCCCCCCCCCCAACCCCCACGCCTGCCCTCCGTCATCTGTGATTCAGATCTTTGGTTGCTAAACCTGTCAACAAAAAAAAAAACACTTTAATATATGAGTCACGCTGACCCATTTTTTTGTTTAAAAATATATATGAGTTCAGTCTAATACCCACTTTGGGGTGGGGGAGAAAGGGGGGGGGAGGGGCAGATACTTGAATAGATAATTCAGGTCCTAGTAAAAATGTAGCTCTGCGGGGAGCACTTTTTCCACCAGTAAAGAAAAGTTAAGTTCCTTTAGTGCTAAAAGGCAATAGGGGTGAATGAAGTGTAGAATTCATTTATTTCTGTAACCTCGGCATATAAATAAAACTGTGTGGTGAGCGCGACGCCCAGCCGCGATTACTTCCTCAACTTATATAAGTCAGGGGCCCAATTAAAGCTGGGTGGACTTGTGGAACTTTAAAAACCAACTTTCACTTTTACATGGAAAAATTTCATGGCTCTCAGATCGAGAGTCAAGCCATCCGTCCCACCTCTTTGCACCAGATTCAATATAAACTATTAGTGCTAGGTGACTGGTGAGAATAGAGACCTGTAAAAAGTAAAGGCAGTTGAAGTGTAGAATTCATCTGTTTCAGTAACCTCGGCATATTGTGTGGTTAGCAAAACGCCCAGCCGCCTTTACTCCCCCCAACTTAAAGTCAGGTACCCATTTAAAGCTGGGTGGACTTGCGGACTTTCACCAGGACCTGAAAAAAGATCCAAGGTTCTCACTGAGATTCGAACCCGGGACGCTCCGGTCGACAGTCAAGCGCTCTACACTACTCTACCACCCGTCCCCTTTAGACCTGTGGTGGCTGCTTTGTTTGCCTATCTAAGTGAACTGCTCATTTTATCTCCCTTTAATGCATCACTCAATCTTAATTTTATTTCTTCTGTTTTGTTATATTCTCTACTGTTTATGTGTACGTCTTCTCAGCCCTTTTGCTAGCATGCATTCTGGTTCATTCTCTCGGCCCTTTCCCTAGCATGCTTTCGGGTTCATTCCCTCGGCCCTTTCGCTAGCATGCAATCGGGTTCATTCTCTCGGCCCTTTCGCTAGCATGCTATCGGGTTCATTCTCTCGGCCATTTCGCTAGCATGCTATCGGGTTCATTCTCTCAGCCCTTTTGCTAGCATGCTATCGGGTTCATTCTCTCGGCCCTTTCGCTAGCATGCTATCGGGTTCATTCTCTCGGCCCTTTCGCTAGCATGCTATCGGGTTCATTCTCTCGGCCCTTTCGCTAACATGCTATCGGGTTCATTCTCTATGTTAGATGATTGAAAAAAAAAATCTTGCTGGGAATGGAGCGCATGGTTTGCCCCCCCCCCCCTCGAAGTTTTGGGGTTTCCGCCACATCGCCAGTCAGCCAAAGGAATATCTTTCACTCCAGTTACGTCACTATCCGTATCAATGTGTGGCGTGTCTGCACTCAACGACCACTAACGATGACACACTCACGACGACACATTCACGATTACAATCACACGATGTCACACTCACGATTACACACACACACACACACGACGACACACTAACGATTACACACTCACGATGACACAATCATAATGACATACTCACGACGACATACTCAAGATGGAGTGGCGTAATGGGGGGGGGCAAGGGGGGCATCATTCCCCGGGCGCTACTCACAAAGGTGCGCCAAAATGATATATTTTACATATAATATTATATGCTTTTCAAATTGGGGGGGGGGGGCGCTAAAAGGGTATTGTGCCCCGGGCGCGAGTTAAGCTCGCTACGCCACTGTCACGATGACACATTTACTATGACACTCACGCCGACACACTCACGACGACACACTCACGACGACACACTCGTTATGACACATTCACGATGACATGTTCTCAATTTCAATCCAGTACAGACGCACCAACATACGCTCTCAAAGGCACACTCATGATGACACACGCAACTGCACACAACAGACACATGTGTACAACACACACACACACACACACACACATTCAGCCAAGAACACGCAGAGAATACCAGACGGACAAAGCTGTTTTGAACCATTGCTGCGTTCAGGTCATGTGCTCTTCTTCCCATCCCATCAGCACACACACCCCCAATCCCTAGTCACTGATGCTACTATACCTGACGAGAGGGTCAGGGGGAGAGGCGGTAGGGAGCCTTTTAGATTGAGGCTATTTAACTCCCGCTTGCCTCTGTCTGTGTTAGTTCTGTCCCCTATTTCATCTGGCAATAACAACACAGACTCTGCGGTACGTTATATTTATAGTAAATAGATTAAGTTGTATTGAAATTGTGTGACAGTTTCAATATAGTGGGTACGTTATATCTTTAGTAAATAGATTAAGTTGTATTGAAATTGTGTGACAGTTTCAATATAGTGGGTACGTTATATTTATAGTAAATAGATTAAGTTGTATTGAAATTTTTGTGACTGTTTCAATATAGTGGGTACGTTATATCTTTAGTAAATAGATTAAGTTGTATTGAAATTTTTGTGACTGTTTCATTATGGTGGGTACGTTATATCTATAGTAAATAGATTAAGTTGTATTGAAATTTTTGTGACTGTTTCAATATAGTGGGTACGTTATATCTTTAGTAAATAGATTAAGTTGTATTGAAATTTTTGTGACTGTTTCATTATGGTGGGTACGTTATATCTATAGTAAATAGATTAAGTTGTATTGAAATTTTTGTGACTGTTTCAATATAGTGGGTACGTTATATCTTTAGTAAATAGATTAAGTTGTATTGAAATTTTTGTGACTGTTTCATTATGGTGGGTACGTTATATCTATAGTAAATAGATTAAGTTGTATTGAAATTTTTGTGACTGTTTCAATATAGTGGGTACGTTATATCTTTAGTAAATAGATTAAGTTGTATTGAAATTGTGTGACAGTTTCAATATAGTGGGTACGTTATATCTTTAGTAAATAGATTAAGTTGTATTGAAATTGTGTGACAGTTTCAATATAGTGGGTACGTTATATTTATAGTAAATAGATTAAGTTGTATTGAAATTTTTGTGACTGTTTCAATATAGTGGGTACGTTATATCTTTAGTAAATAGATTAAGTTGTATTGAAATTTTTGTGACTGTTTCATTATGGTGGGTACGTTATATCTATAGTAAATAGATTAAGTTGTGTTGAAATTTTTGTAACTGTTTCAATATAGTAGGTACGTTATATCTATAGTAAACAGATTAAGTTGTGTTGAAATTTTGTGACTGTTTCAATTTAGTGTCTTTGTTATTGTAGTGTGAATATAATGAATTGACTTGTTTCTCGACTGGTTTGTTATTGTTGTTGTTGTTTAAAATGTTGGTTTTCTTTTGTTGTTTGTGTTTCTAGTACATTGGCTATCCGTTAGTTTCGTAATATGCTCCAGTGAATTTATTCAAATGTCTTGTCTTTTATATTCAAGTGGTAGCTAGAGTCTAAGGATTTGAGAAGAAATATGTATCGAAGTTTGTGATATGACATCATTTTGTGACTAAATATTTGAACTGGTTGTGGCACTATTTAAAAAACTTTTTGTGTAAGAAATATTACAAAAATAATTTACTTTCAAATGCAGTGTGCAGGTTGAAGCTTTTTTTTTTGTGCCATTGGTAACGCGAACTAAAACTTAACGCAAACTAAAACTTAACGCGAACTAAAACTTAACGTGAACTAAAACTTAATGCTAACTAAAACGTAATGCTAATTAAAACTTAATGCTAACTAAAACTCAATGCTAACCAAAACTTAATTCTAACTAAAACTTAATGCTAACTAAAACGTAATGCTAACTAAAACTTAATGCTAACTAAAACTTAATGCTAACTAAAACTTAATGCTAACTAAAGCTTAACTTGACAATGTTGAAAATCTTTTACTTAGCAAAATCTGTATAATATGAAAAACTATGAAGTTACTATGTATATAAACTATACATAACGTGCGTCGTCATTTTAAATTGCTTTTTACGAAAGCCGCCATATTTGTATATTATTCTAGTAATAATCAATATTTAGTTGTTATACTTTTATAAAAAGTAAAATAACACTAATGGCGGCATAATTTTTAGTCAGTAATAGCTGACTTTCTTAAGAATGATGAGCTTCAGTGCCGACCCTAGGGATTTGGGGGCCCGGGAGCTTGGCCTTTTTGGGGGCCCTGCATTTTGACATTCGATACCATGACATGAGATGACGTACTTAATATTTAATGTAAATAAATTGTTTGGCAGCCTTCCTCAACCGGGGGGGGGGGACTTTCGACTTTGGACCCCCACCCCCACCCTAAGTACGCCTCTGGTGAGCTTTAGTGTATAATATATATTCTGTGGTGCCTACCACGTCTTATTAGTGTCAAACTGTAAATTGTGTCCGTCACATAGAACGTTCAGTATGTGACGTGACTTCCGTTATCGTTTGGTGGAATCAAATCAAACCGTAAAATATCAGTAATCGAACCTTTGTCTTTGTTATAAAATAAAATTAGGCCTATATTAAAAAACTTCTTTGCATCTTTGAATAAGTCTGAACTTGCTCCATTTGTAAATAATTTTCAGTCGAACGATCGTTCATTAGACTCTCAGTTTTCTTTCAAGACATATTTACACCAGTAACTGTGCACCGAATTGTTTCAATTGAGTTCAACCATTACGTGGAAAACTCAAAATAGTAGTAGCTCTGCCTTCTTTGCCACCCCCCTTCCTTAACCCACCGGGCGTGATGAACAATGAATTGAGTCACCTGTTTACTTTCTGTGTCCACTGACCTTAGAGGGGAGTAGCGGGTTGGACATGGGGTGGGGGAGGGGTGTCTAATAAAGAAGACTTCGGCTTTCTTTTTGAGATCTTAAGGGTCATAGTTTGTCCAGTCCTAAATTTGTTTAATTGCACATCCAAAAATTGACCTGGGCCTATAAAATTCTAATTAACTATAAACAAACGAAACAATACAATGAAATCAACTTGAGTTGAACATCAAACACAGAAATGTGTGTTCTTTTCAACATGCGCAGTAAGTCGACTATTTGTATATAAATCAGATTTTAAAAGCTCTATGGCCCATGAATACATTCGATGAATAGTATCTTTGTGTAGTATCTATTTATAGCAACAGTACACACAGGGACAAATCGTTTAAGCTAAATTCACACAAATCGGCAACTGATTTACATTTTTCTTAAACCTTTCATCTAAACTTATTCTGTCATTTTATAAAATATCATCTTAATTGTCAAAGACTGCCAACATAGAAGATGAATTATTATTTTTTTTTATGTACAAGCCCCCGAACGGTTGAGATGTTAATCTCTTGGAACCTATCGATGGAACGATTTTTCGCAGCGCCCTTCTTTCACCCCCAACATAGCCGATAGTGTCTGGTTCATGGAGGCACCATGGGAGGCATATTGTATGTGACTGGAACTCCTCGGGAGTCAGACCTGTAACCCAAGGCATGCAGATCATGCTGCGGAATGAAGATCTGACGCTCTATCTAAGTGCACGGGGGGGACGGATGGTCGTGAGGTAAAATGCTCGACTGTCGACCTGGTTTGATCTCCGGTCTTTCAGGTCTAGGCTCAAGTTTTCGATATATTTCCCGTGGTGCCTCCAATGCCTTTGCATTATCGGCTATGGTGGGGATGAAAGAAGGGCACCATAAAAACCGTTTCATTAGTGGTTGAGAGGATCTAAGAGATTTCATCTCATCCTTACAGGAACATCACACACTTAAGCTGCACGAGTAAATGAATCAAGAGTTAATCAATTTCTAAAAGCCAATGAATTGCATTAAGGGTCCCACTGTGTAGAACGATTGACTATCAATCAGGGATCCAGGGTTCGAATCTCGTTTGGGTCATGGTGAAAGTTTCCAAGTATACCCATCTTTAAAAGACCAACGATTTGTCTGCTTTGATATGCCCTCACATGATAAGCATATACACTCGGAACTGCATATAACCACTTTTAGATTGTATAATCGAAACTGCGGCTATAGTTTATGCAATCGGAACTACAGCAAGTCACCATTAATTAATTTAAATATACAATCGAAACTGAAGCTAACCACCAATAAATTCACTCACTCACTAAATTAATTTTTACCATTTTGGAAATGTGGGAATTGTCATCTATGTCACAACTTAAAAAAAATGTGTACCTGACTTAATGGCTGTGGAAGTTATGGCCCTGGGTTAGCCACAAAATCTCTCAATATGGCGTGGCTTCTCCCGTGGCTACATAAAAAAACATACATTCTATATTTCAAACCCCCCCTCCCCGGATTATCTTAAAATGTAACACTTATGATTCACCTATAATAATAATGTTGTTGTTCTGTCAATTTGTTTAATATAAATACATTATAAGTAATATATTTTACTTATTAACGTGCTAAGCAGCTTGACTGAAAGTGTAAGTGTAAAGCTTTTATTTTTTTATTTAATTGTAGGTACTATAGTCTGAGCGAAATCATCACAAAGAAAAAAAATGACACTTTTGAGCACCATACTCTGTCTTGTGATCCTCATTGCAGGTGAGATATTTGTTTAAAAAAAACAATATTAAAAACGATTATTTTACCTCAACCTTGCTTCTTCAGGGCCGTCCTAACGAATGGGCCCATTCCCCCCCCCCCCCATCTTCGCAAATATTAATGTACAATTCTAATCGGCTATTTCATTTAATTCTTATTAGTTTCTGTCGCAGGATACAATAAAACATTAATGTCTATTTTCGACCCATAATTCATTAATGGTTTCCTTCGCTTGTAATAGATTGGTAAAAATCAAGTTGCTTGAACTGTACAAATGATTGTATAAGTTATAGGAGAGGGAGAGGGATCTTGAATTAAAATCAACTCTCAGACGAGCTTGTTTCAGTTAATGTGCAATAAAAGAATTAGGTAAATTTAGATCATTAAGAGTGAAGAGTAAAAATTGAAACCGCCAGAAGGATTATACAGTATAACTCCTGGCCGTCATTGTGCTTGTCTGTAGTGCAGGGTTTCCTATATTGTGCTTGTCTGTAGTGCAGGGTTTCCTATATTGTGCTTGTCTGTAGTGCAGGGTTTCCTATATTGTGCTTGTCTGTAGTGCAGGGTTTGTACATTGTGCTTGTCTGTAGTGCAGGGTTTCCTATATTGTGCTTGTCTGTAGTTCAGGGTTTCCCATGTGTGGGCTCTGTAGAGCCGTGATTTTGTTTGCGTATTTGCTTTTGTGTTTGAGTCAAATGTTTGTGGTAATGTCCATCTGTCTTTCAACTATGTGCGTGCGTTTGTACGTTGTTTGTTTGTTTGTATATAGTGTGACGTATGGTCAAGCTCTGGGCTCAATCCTCGCAGGGATCCAATGGAATTTTGCCAGTATCCCCTGTTGAGAGTTAAAGTCCCATCAAGTCCACCCAGATTTAAATGGGTCCATGACTTTAGTTGGGGAAGTAAATGCGGCTGGGCATATCATATCATATCATAAGCCTAGGTGACAGAAACAGATGAACTCTATAGTGCTAATGGAAATTCTCGGTATATAGTCATGTGCATTTGTGCTTATTATCGTTCTAAGTGTTTATGTGCTTTTGGGTGTGTTTCTGTGTGTTTATGTGTGAGTTACTCTTGCCTTTGTGTTGATTATCTTTCTAAGTGTTTATGTGCTTTTTGGGTGTGTTTCTGTGTGTTTATGTGTGAGTTACTCTTGCCTTTGTGTTGATTATCTTTCTAAGTGTTTATGTGCTTTTGGGTGTGTTTCTGTGTGTTTATGTGTGAGTTACTCTTGCCTTTGTGTGTGGGGGAAGGGTGAATCACTCAAGATTGACCACAGTGTTATTTCATTATCTTTTGTTTCAACAGTTACACTACAGACCTCGTGGGCTATTTGTCCGGACTGTGATCCTGGCAAGTCTTGTGAGTAAGTAGGTCAAATTTTTCGTAAATTTGTGTCAGCAGACTGTGGCCTATTACACACCAACACACACACACACACACACACACATATAGAGATAGATAGAGACACTTATGACCAATGGGACATACCACAGGTAATAAAAAATCAACATTTGAGAAAAAACAAGATCAAGGAAGTAGCCACTAGGGAGCGACCGATATGCCTTTTTACCGATAGTCCGATACCGATATTTTCCCCCAGCATTTTTACCGATACCGATACCGATATTTTCTTTTTAGGGGCTGTCCATTATTTATGTCAACAAATTTTTGGCGATTTTTACCTCCCCCCCTCCCACTTGTCAACAACTTGTCAAACTTCCAGAGACCCCCTTATAAAATTACGTCAACATTTGATAACCCCCCCCCCCCCCAAAAAAAAAAGGTGGCTTCCAAAATGTTTATGTGGCGAAATTAGTAGGAATATAGTTAGTTTAATTAAAATACTAACACAGAACTATAAACGCTGCTTAATTTTCCTATTTATTAAGTAATTATATTAAATTTAAAAAAGTAACATTGTTGACGTCAACTTTTCTTGACCTCCCCCCTCCCCCTTATCAACAATTGTCAAAAATGTTCTGACCCTCCCCCTATTTTGTTGACGCAATTAATGGACAGCCCCTTAAGCAACAACAATGCCAAACACATGTTTTTCTCGTGCTGTATGACGTATGTCAACCCATGTTCACATATTTTGTAACACTTCGCCCACGCTTGTCTTGTTTACCTCCCCCCCCCCCCAAAACTTCCCATCCCAAAAGAAAATACACACAGATGTTCACTAACTGTATCATTCAATGTCATACATTAGAATTAAGAAATGCCAATCCTATTGTTTCAAGGTCATATCTCTGATGCAATTTTTGTAGACGTGACAATTTCTGTGTACGGGTTTTTTTTTTCCTTTTTTTAAAATCTAGTCTGATCTGGTTATAGAATCGGGTTATTTACTGATTTTTTTTTTCTGCAACTCTGTTGTGAAAAAAAAACAATGTATCGGCAGCCAAAAAACGGCCTGTCCGATAGTTAACCCATAGTGCCAATATCGGTTCGACTATCGGTCGCTCCCTACAACAATCGGCCGATCCGATATTAACCGATAGTGCCAATATCGGTCCGATACCGATCCGATTATCGGTCGCTCCCTAGTAGCCACTAATTTGATCTTAATATGTATATATAGGGAGCGACCGATAATCGGATCGGTATCGGAGGAGGGGGGGTCAGAAAATTTTTGACAATTGTTGACAAGGGGGAGGGGGGGAGGTCAAGAAAAGTTGACGTCAACAATGTTACTTTTTTTAAATTTAATATAATTACTTAATAAATAGGAAAATTAAGCAGCGTTTGTAGTTCTGTGTTACACACTCGCTTAACATTCAGTATTTTAATTAAACTAACTATATTCCTACTAATTTCGCCACATAAACATTTTGGAAGCCACCTTTTTTAGGGGGGGGGGTAATCAAATGTTGACGTAATTTTATAGGGGGGGTCTCTGGAAGTTTGACAAGTTGTTGACAAGGGGGGGGGGGGTAAAAATCGCCAAAAATTTGTTGACATAAATAATGGACAGCCCCTAATAAGATAATATCGGTATCGGTATAAATGCTGTATCGGACTATCGGTAAAAAGGCATATCGGTCGCTCCCTATGTATATCTACATACAGGGGCGGATCTAGACAACTTTGACCGGGGGGGGGGGCAAAACTGTTTTCATTGTTGAAAATTGGTATTAGAACAAAAAATATTTCGATAATTTAGTGATGTATTACCTAAACTTGCGGTAACGCCCCCCCCCCTAAATCCGCCCTTGTATATATATATATATATATATTCTCCGGTAAAATTTGGACAGTAGATTTGGAAAACTTCATGTATCTATTAACTGTGTGTCAGTCTATGCAGTATATCAAGGACTTAAGTCTGTATTTCATTTTACGTAAATGGTAAAAGGTGACTCTAAAATATATAACTAAAAGTAAACTTCGACTACCAATCAGGAATCCCGGGGTTTAAATGTCGGTTGGGTCATGGTGAAAGTTCTTCAGTCCACCCAGTTTTAAATGACATAAATCGGGGTCTGTGGCAATGTCCATTGTGCTGGCCACACAGCCTCATAATAAGTCGTGGGTACTGAAACAGAGAAGAGTTCAATGACTTGTCTACTTTGATGTACCCTCAGGTCTCTGTTTTCTTTACAGCGATCTACATTTAAAAAAAAAAACACCTGCGTCACTGATACTTATTGACCATTTACACTTATTCTGGTCATTCTAATTGAAATGTTGCACGGGCCACCACACAAAGGGGGCGGGGGGGGTATCATGCAGCTGTAAAGAATGTTCTGCTCCACATTGATTATTATTACTTACTAGCTGTAGCCTGCAAAACCTTCGCATAGTGTTATATCCCCTTAGACTCGATCAGTAGGCAAGGTTATTTTTTTTTTTGGTTTCGGGCAGATCCGATTTTTTCATGATTGTATTTTAAACTGGAATACTGTTGTATTAATTATTTATTTTCAATTTAACGCAGAACCCAAATCGCTATCATATTATTAGATTTTCCGAGATTGTCAGCTGTGTTTTGTTATCAGTGAAATATTACTAAAGGTTATATTAACAAGTGCTTACCTTTAGAAGCTTAGAGAAGCTCCTACTAGCTCACAACCCTAACTGCTGTGCACTGATAGCCAGTGTTATGAATGTGTGTGTGTGTTTATTGTTTATTTTCAGCGCCATGAGGATCTACGCCCTGTGCCTGGGCACCAAGACCACAGCTAATGGATGTAATATAGTCGAGGCCACAGCGGCGTCAACATTGAAGTCTGCCACTGAGGCAACTATAAGGATAGGATGTACAGGTACCTGGGGGGGGGGGCTAGGGGCGGTGTCTAGATTGTAAAGTGATAAGTACATGTATGCATGGCCATCTTTAGTGTGTGTTTGCGATAGTTATACCAGGAACATAATTTGGCATGTCACCATGGAGAGAAGGGTTCCACCCCATGTATTGACCATGTAACACATCTGTAGTATTATGACAAATCATTAATTAAGTGATGTCTCTTATATAATAATGATAATAGTATAATGTATTTTAGAAAACATCCGATTCATAAATGGTTGTTTGTTGTAGTCTGGCTGGTTGTTGTATTCTGGCTGGTTGTTGTATTCTGGCTGGGTGTTGTAGTCTGGCTGTTGTTGTCTGGTTGGTTGTTGTAGTCTGGCTGTTGTTGTCTGGTTGGTTGTTGTTGTCTGGCTGGTTGTTGTAGTCTGGCTGGGTGTTGTAGTCTGGCTGTTGTTGTCTGGTTGGTTGTTGTAGTCTGGCTGTTGTTGTCTGGCTGGTTGTTGTTGTCTGGCTGGTTGTTGTAGTCTGGCTGTTGTTGTCTGGTTGGTTGTTGTTGTCTGGCTGGTTGTTGTAGTCTGGCTGTTGTTGTCTGGCTGGTTGTTGTAGTCTGGCTATTGTTGTCTGGCTGGTTGTTGTAGTCTGGCTGTTGTTGTCTGGCTGGTTGTTGTAATCTGGCTGTTGTTGTCTGGCTGGTTGTTGTAGTCTGGCTGTTGTTGTCTGGCTAGTTGTTGTAGTCTGGCTGTTGTTGTCTAGCTGGTTGTTGTAAGTTTGGCTGGTTGTTGTAGTCTGGCTGATTGTTTTAGTCTGGCTGGTTGTTGTAGTCTGGCTGGTTGTTGTAGTCTGGCTGTTGTTGTCTGGCTGGTTGTTGTAGTCTGGCTGGTTGTTGTAGTCAGGCTGTTGTTGTCTGGCTGGTTGTTGTAGTCTGGCTGGTTGTTGTAGTCTGGCTTGTTGTTGTAGTCTGGCTTGTTGTTGTAGTCTGGTTGGTTTTTGTAGACTGGCTGGTTGTTGTAAAATATATAGAATAATTTCCATAATTTGCATGAATGGATTCAAGGTTGGATGCTTGGATAAATGAAAGAATTCCTTAGTTTACAGGTAATCGCTACATAATTTTCTTCAAAATTAACAAGGCCATTTAACTCACCAATTTCTCATTTTGTTTTTATCTTAGGTTGTGGCCTGATGGCATCTATGGCCATTGTGATGGTACTTAGTTTAGTGGCCTTTGTGGGACAAAAGATTCATTGAGTAATCAACAAAGGGTTACATTTTTTTTTTTTGCTATTTGTGCATTTTTTTTTAAATGCATTTAACCCATTGCAAATCTATTTGTTTTATTGATTTTTCTTTTATGTAAGTTTAAATTTGTTACACATAAAAAAATTGCAAGGCTTGGCTCTTAGGTTCAAAGGTCAAGCTACCCGCTCATTTTTATACAGAGCTCATTCAATTGAACATTAAGACCTTTCCCCCCCCCCCCCAAAACCACCCACCACCACCATGTCTACATTTTTTTTGAGCATTTTGTAGCCAACCTGCAATAGCCATGTGTTATAATAAACACTGTTATGGATAAGGAAATGTGTCTGTCTATACGACTGTATCAGTACTTACCGAGTGCCTTTCCATTTTTTATTTAGGTTTAAAGTTGTTGTTTTTTTGTATTATTATTATTGAAGTTTTCAAACTGTTAATAAAAATCTACACTGATTTTGTTTTTAACTTGTACACGTTTTTTATTTCTATTTTTATTTGGTTTGTTTTGTTGTTATTTTGTGTGTGTGTGTGTGTGTGTTTTTTTATAATTCTTTTAACTAAATGAAAAGTTTGATATAAACACATTATGAATTAATCTATAATAGCTGTATAACTCCAGGCCCAGCCCGAGGGAGGGGAGGACAACCGGAAAACTTGTCAAGGGCCTCCATGCTTTGGGGGGGGGCCTCTTAGCTATAATCTGATATCCAATTACCTGGAAGTTGAGGAAGGGGCCCCGATTTGTAATAGATTGTGAGGGGCCCCGTCATGGATTTAGCATTTTCTGACTACGGCCCTGGTGACTGAGTATAAAGCTAAACTAATGTTGTCGATAGATTTATAGTGTATCTATCTACATATCTTTCTGATAGTCTGTCTATCTACTTATCTGTCCGACTTTTTTTTTGGTGACTTTGGTTATGAGAGGGGATGGGTGGTCATGTGGCGTAGGGTGGCTGTGTCGGGTCGAGTGGTCGACTGTCTACCGGAGGAGTCCCGGGTTCGAATCTCAATGAGAATTTTGGGATATTTTCCGGTCCTGGCTTAAGAGTACCCAGCTATAAATGGGTACCTGACTTAAAATTGGAGGAGTTAATGCGGCAGGGCGTTGTGGTAACCAAACTATCACTCTATATGCCGAGAATACTGAAACAGATGCATTCTACACTTCATCTGCCCCTGTAAGTCACTATGTACTTAAGGGGAACTTTACATGGTTATGAGCCCATTCTGCATGCTGAAGCCCAATCTTAGATATGGGGGTTCAAATCCCAGATAGTTAGTCCAATCTTCTATGTGTGTCTACTGTAATGATGCGTTCATAGCCACTGCAGGCTCGGATATGGTTGAAGTAAAGAAAAGTGCACTACAAAGACCATCCTATTACTTGTGTATAGGATCGGGGGAGATAATCATCTTTGTGGGGAATTTTAAAATGAATCGACTTCACTCCCTTTTTTATTTCATTGTGTGCGGCTGTACGCGGATGTTGACTTGTTTATCTCCCCCTTCCATAACACTCTGCCCACCCCGCACGCTACTGGCCTGCTTTGGTGATTTGTGAGCAAGTCACAGTAATCCATGTCCACTATACTTTTGACCACTTTACTAAAGGAACCGACTGGCTGACACGTTCCACAATCCAATTCAGCGAACTTCAACAACTCTATTGTGGCGTGTTATCTCCCTTAGAACCTACAATAAAGAGTAGCTCTCAATAAGACATCTCCACATGTTCAAAGATAACATTTGTAACAACGTACATGTCTTAACTCGCCTCATCGTTCAAAGATTTATTTGGTCATTTCGTTGGTTTAATAAACTACGCAAAACGTAGTTTGATTTATTCATTCTGATTTCTAGTTCTCTTTAGATTTAGTTCTGTACATTCTGATTTTTATTAATAAACCGGTTATTTTGTTTGTGTTAGTTAATTGTTGTTGTTTTTTTTAATAATTTGTATTATTCTTTAGTAAACAAACATTTCTAATTGTTTATTCTTCAATTTCTCGTGGTCAATCTTTTCTTTTTAGAGTTACGTTGGTGTGATATTTCAATTTATATACTTAGTGGGAATTTTTTTTTTAAAAATGGTCTTTTCGTTTACTTCCCAAATATGGCTTTTTGTGACGTTTATAGGTAAGTGGTGAACAAATTACAGGTTGGTGGACAATCTCTTAACGCGAGGACGTCAGTTGAAAGACGTCCTGGTGATTTCTGTTAAAACAAATATTTGAAAAATGTTAATTTAAAGTTTGTTTTGTTTTAGACCAATGCATCTGCTTTTTTAGATTATATCATTGTATAGGCCTGAATAATAAGAAAAACGGAATGTTGTGGTCGGCAGATACAAAGCAGATAAAAAAGGGAGAAATAGACATGCTAACAGAAATAGAGACAAAATAGATTGGCGGGAAGGTTAACGGCAATTACAAAAATAATCGAACACACGGATCAATAGGTGGTGTGGAGAGCAGAATAGATAGATAGATAGATAGACAGACAGACAGACAGACAGACAGACAGATAGATAGATAGATAGAAAGATAGATAGACAGACAGACAGATAGACAGACAGACAGACAGAGAGACGGACGGACGGACGGATAGATAGATAGATAGATAGATAGATAGATAGATAGATAGATAGATAGATAGATAGATAGATAGATAGATAGATAGATAGATAGATAGATAGATAGATAGATAGATAGATAGATAGATAGATAGTGCAGCACCTAAATTGAGACACAATAACACAAATATGGCGGCTTTCTGAAAATGTCTATTGACCGGTGCGCATTCTGCATAATTTATACAATATGGTGTGGAGGCTTTAAATCTTACATCAAACAGGGGCTGATAACTCAATGTCTGTCAAACTCATCATAGTTGTCGTCCATTCATGAAGAAAGAAGGATTCACGTCATTGTTTTTAATTTGTTTGTTTTTAATGTCCAAGACTACGGTGGTCCAAGACTCTTAATAACTTCATTTTTTTTCCATGCCCACACTTTCAGCCGTTTGTATGGAAACTTGCAGTGGTCAGTGTAAAATGGACTATTGTGTGGTTCCATATGGAGAGACAATGGATGAACTCTGCGAGTGAGTAGCGAAACGCATTTTATGTACATTGTTTTTTTGTACAGCTGATTAAACAAAAAAAATAATAATGCCTCATGGGGGCTAAGACAAGGGTCGGCAACCTGCGGCTCTTTCGATGTCAAATTGCGGCCTAATCAAATACCATAATATTGGAACAACAATATTTTAGTGGCTCTTTAATTAAAACCTGTGAAAATTGTAAATTATAACTTCTGGCTCTTTCGTCTCAAAAGATTGCCGACCCCTGTGCTAGGAACATGTCACCGCCTATTTTCATTACAAAAGACGGTTACCATGACAATCTGGGGGTCCCCTCAGATGACAGATCCCCACCCAGTTTTAAAGTCATTGTATGTCAATTACTGTGCCTGACGGGGTTCGATAAGGACGGGATCCCTTGAATTTACTTTAAGGACGGACTCTCTGTGACAACTGCCGATTATATTGTATATATATATATATATATATATATATATATACATATATATATATATATATATATATATATATATATATATACTGACGTATCTATATGTGCTGTCATGTCAATATAAATTGTCATGTCAGTATAAACTGTCATGTCAATACATAGTACATGTCAAAATGTACAGTGTCAATACATAGTACATGTCAAAATGTACAGTCAGGTCATTATAAATTGTCATGTCAATATGTACTTTAATGTCACTGTCTCTTGTCATGCCACAGTCCGTCGTCAAGTCATTTGATACTGATCTGTCACTGCGTTGTTTTTATTTTTACGGAAATAAATATACAGCTGCGTTACAATAGTAATAATGTACAGCTATGTAACATATAGTAATAATGTACAGCTGCGTGACAATAGTAAAAATTTACAGCTGCGTGACAATAGTAAAAATTTACAGCTGTGTGACAGTAGTAAAAATGTACAGCTGTATGACAATAGTAAAAATTTACAGCTGCGTGACAATAGTAAAAATCTACAGCTGTGTGACAGTAGTAAAAAATTTACAGCTGTGTAACAGTAGTAAAAATTGACAGCTGCGTGACAATAGTAAAAATGTACAGCTGTGTGCCAATAGTAAAAATTTACAGATGCTGAAGCTGTGTGAGATGCGTGTCAATAGTACAAATGTGAACCTGTGATGTAACAATCGCACAAATGAAATGTTAATTCCCGTTCCCAAACCTAAACGCAGACAGGTTGTGTAATTGTCTGAAATGCCTCAATATCTCACCTTGGACGCTATAGAAGAACCTAAGTGTGCACAGACGATAGATAGGCCTCGCTAGGAAGGACATAACTAAGGCAGGGGGAGGGGGGGGGCAAACCTCTCCCCCCCCCCCCAGCTCACCATCCTTGGGTCCAAAAATTAAATCTTGAGGAAGGTGTGGGCGGGTAATAAAGAAGCGCAAATACTGACGTAATCAGGCGCTGGGGAAAAAAACTCTATTTGGGGGGGGGGGGGGTAGGGGGAGGGGGTTGAACTTTTTCTTTTCAACACGGAAGATGGAGTCACGTCATCTCTTACGAACATCTCACTGAGAAGATGATTGCAGCTAAACGTTTCACTTGACTACTTGTCAATTATTATTATTAGTATTATATTCATTTAAAAACAACTCATTTATTGTGCGTGTGTTTGTTTTTCTTACATGCAGACATGCGGCTAGTTTCGCTGATTGTGTTGATTTGTCCATTGCGCAGAACATCTTGTGCCAGAGCCCTTTGAGAAAACAGTGGCGACTGAAGATTAAAGAAATGGAGCAGCTGATGCTGGACAGCGGATGTTCCAGAAACAGTAAAGTTCCAATTTTAATTATTAGGACGTCACAGTTTTACCCTAACCCTTTTTTTTTATATTGTAAAATATATAAAACTGTATTCTATAAAATACATAAAATGATATGATTTTCAGTATTTTACTTTTACTACTCAATATAATCTTTTGTTTTAAATCCAATAATCAATGAAAGATCAAAAATAGATGACTATCAAAATGTATGATATGTAAATGTAGAACAAAAACACAACATTAAAGAGGTCAAATTGTCAATAGGCCTATATAAAGAGGTCAGTATTGAAAACACTGGCCAGATACATCAATGAGATGAAATTGCTAAATTGGAGCAAAAATTGGATTTTAAAAAATTCCTTCGCTTCTCATAGCGAGAATAAAATGTACTATGCCTATTTTGTGTTTCGGAATGTCAAATCATTTGTATTTATTGGCGCCTCGTTGAAATTTAAAAAACAATTAAATCTTCACAACGCCCAGAGGATCGGGGGAAAAAAAGGATATTTTTTTTTATTTTATTTCTTAAAATACGTGTAAAATGGGGTTGACCGACCACAGTGCCAAATATTTCCGATACAGCAGCTGCTCAGGGATTGACTGGTTTAAAACAGAGATGTTCCAAGTATCGACCAAGCAGGTACAAGTGCCCAAGATGTAAGTACAAGTACCCAAAATGTAAGCACAAGTACCCAAGATGTAAGCACATGTACCCAATATGTAAGCACAAGTACCCAAGATGTAAGCACATGTACCCAAGATGTAAGTACAAGTACCAAAGATGTAAGTACAAGTATCCAAGATGTAAGTACAAGTACCAAAGATTTAAGTACAAGTACCCAAGATGTAAGCACAAGTACCCAAGATGTAAGCACATGTACCCAAGATGTAAGCACAAGTACCCAAGATGTAAGCACATGTACCCAAGATGTATCCAAGATGTAAGTATAAGTACCCAAGATGTAAGCACAAGTACCCAAGATGTAAGCACGAGTACCCAAGATGTAAGTACACTGCAAGTACCCAAGATGTACGTACAAGTGCACGTACACAAGATCTAAGTACAAATAACCAATATGTAAGAGCAAGTACCCAGGATGTAAGTACAAATACTTAAGTACTGAGTACAAGTCTCTTCGTAAAACAAATACCAGTCTCCCATCTCTGAAACATAATGACTTAAATTCCTATCACCATCTTCGCTTTAAATGTATGCTGTTGCTATTGCTGTTGCTGTTGCTATTGCTGTAGCTATTGCTGTTGCTATTGCTGTTGCTTTTGCTGTTGCTGATAATAGACGGATACATTAGACACATTATTATTTTCTTTTCCAGGCCAAAATGGACAAGTTCACATGATCCGTGGACAGTGTTCGCCAGTTGTGATTGTGATACTTCACTTCATATGGACATCCCTGCCTGCCTCCAGCTATCGCAGCCTGTGATACTTGACCTGTGGGATACAGCAAAGGTTTACTGATGCTTGACGAAGCTGGGCCTATATTGACGATATATATATATATATATATATATATATATGTATATATATGATATATATATATATATATATATATATATATATATATATGCTATTGTTAAAGAAAAACTTAATGTACCAAGTCTGCATGCATAATTTTTGATAAATCAATCGTAACAGAATTATAGACCCCCCCCCCTTTCCACTCCAGATAGTGTCCTGAGGTCCTTTGAACAATCTTTCAAAAGAACCAGTCTTTAATCAGCGCTGGGTTAGGGACAGGTACAGTAGTAAGGACCACCGGGGCTGATGACCTGGTGGGGCCAAGGGCTTAAGACAACCTTGATTCTGACCTGGATTAGCTTTTTTCTCACCCTCAACTATTTGTACCTTTTGATGTTTACTTTTATTATTTTTTTGTTATTCCTCGGTCACCAGCGACCAAAGTGAAAACTAAATCTTGTCACGCTACATAAGAATTACCTCTACTCCACGGCAAAAATATATGAATTACATCTACTTCACGGCAACAATATATGAATTACCTCTACTTCACGGCAACAATATATGAATTACATCTACTTCACGGCAATAATATATGAATTACATCTACTTCACGGCAATAATATATGAATTACATCTACTTCACGGCAACAATATATGAATTACATCTACTTCACGGCTACAATATATGAATTACCTCTACTTCAAGGCAACAACATATGAATTACATCTACTTTACGGCAACAATATATGAATTACCTCTACTTCACGGCAACAACATCTTTATGTAGATGTTTGCAGCTGATGATGTTGTTTTTAATTTGATGATGTGCATCAACTGCAGCGCGTCAGAGATTAAGACTGTTGGTCTAAATTCAAGGCTTTAGATATTAGTCGAGTGTTGGGGATTATTTTCAAAAGTTTCAACGTACCTATAGCATATTTTCATTGATGTATTATGTATTATTCATTCTTTGTGTGCACCAGTATAAATATATATAATGTCTACTACACACAGTGGCGTAGCGAGGCGAGCTTAACTGCGCC
>JAGDYQ010000167.1:2280533-2394698 GCA_021962125.1 Bulinus truncatus
TGGCGTAGCGAAGGGGGGAGCAAGGGGGGCATCATGCCCGGGCTCTGCTCACAATGGGGCGCCCAATGGTATATTTTTCACGTATAATATTATATAGTTTTTAAATGTAGTAGACATATATATATATATATATATATATATATATATATATATATATATACTGGTACACATAAAGAATGGATACATAATACATCAATGAAAATATCCTATAGGTACGTCGAAACTTTTGAAAATAATCCCCAACACTCGACTAATATCTAAAGCCTTGAATTTAGACCAACAGTCATCAGCAGCTAACATCTACATCAAGATGTTGTTGCCTTGAAGTAGATGTACCGTAATTCATATATTGTTGCCGTGAAGTAGAGATAATTCAGATATTGTTGCCGTGAAGTAGAGATAATTCAGATATTGTTGCCGTGACGTAGATGTAATTCATATATTGTTGCCATGATGTAGATGTAATTCATATATTGTTTTGCCGTGAAGAAGAGGTAATTCATATATTGTTGCCGTGAAGAAGGAGGTAATTCATAGATTGTTGCCGTGAAGTAGATGTAATTCATATATTCTTGCCGTGAAGAAGAGGTAATTCATATATTGTTGCCGTGAAGTAGAGGTAATTCATATATTGTTGCCGTGAAGTTGATGTAACTCATATATTGTTGCCATGATGTAGATGTAATTCATATATTGTTGCCGTGAAGAAGAGGTAATTCATATATTGTTGCCGTGAATTAGAGGTAATTCATATATTGTTGCCATGATGTAGGTGTAATTCATATATTGTTGCCGTGAAGAAGAGGTAATTCATATATTGTTGCCGTGAAGAAGAAGTAATTCATATATTGTTGCCATGAAGTAGATGTAATTCATATATTGTTGCCGTGAAGTAGATGTAATTCATATATTGTTGCCGTGAAGTAGAGGTAATTCATATATTGTTGCCGTGAAGTAGATGTAATTCATATATTGTTGCCGTGAAGTAGATGTAATTCATATATTGTTGCCGTGAAGTAGATGTAATTGATATATTGTTGCCGTGAAGTAGATGTAATTCATATATTGTTGCCGTGAAGAAGAGGTAATTCATATCTAGCGTGACTAGATTTAGTATTCACTTTGGTCGCTAGTGACAGAGGAATAACAAAAAAACACCAACAACAAAGAAACATCAAAAGGTACAAATAGTAGAGGGTGAATTAAAAAAAAAGGCTAACCCAGGTGATGATCAAGGCTGTCTTAAACCCTGGGCCCCCACCAGGTCATCAGCCCCGATGGTCCTTACTACTGTACCTGACCCTAACCCCGCGCTGATTAAAGACTGGTTCTTTTGAAATGTTGTCCAAAGGACCTCAGGACACTATCCCTAGTGGAGGGGTGGGGGCCGGGGGGGGGGGAGGTTCTATAATTCTGTTACGACGGATTTAACAAAAATTATACATGCAGACTTGGCACATTGTTTTTCTTTTAAAATAGTATATATATATATCATCAATATAGGCCCAGCGTCGTCACGCATCAGTGAACCTTTGCTGTACCCACAGGTCAATTATCACAGGCTGCGATAGCTGGAAACAGGCAGGGATGTCCATATGAAGTGAAGTATCACAATCACAACTGGCGAACACTGTCCACGGATCATGTGCATTCGTCCGTTTTGGCCTGGAAAAGAAAATAATAGTAATGTGTCTAATGTATCCGTCTATTATCAACTACAGCAATAGCAACAGCAATAGCAACAGCAATAGCAACAGCAATAGCAACAGCAATAGCAACAGCAATAGCAACAGCAATAGCAATAGCAACATCAATAGCAACAACAATAGCTACAGCAATAGCAACAGCAATAGGAACAGCAATAGCAACAGCAATAGGAACAGCAATAGCAACAGCATACACATACAGTGAAGATGGTGACAGGAATTTAAGTCGTTATGTTTCAGAGATGGGAGACTTGGTATTTGTTTTACGAAGAAACAGTACTCTGCACTCAAGTATTTGCACTAACATCTTGGGTACTTGCACTTATATATTGGGTATTTGTACCTAGATCTTGGGTACGTGCACGTGCTTACATCTTGGGTACTTGTACTTACATCAGGGGTATTTGTACCTGCATGGTAGGAACTTGGAACATCTCTGTTATGGACCAGTCAATTCCCTGAGCAGCTGCTGTATCGGAAATATTTGGCACTGTGGTCGGTCAACCCCATTTTACACGTATTTTAAGAAATAAAATAAAAAAAAAATATCCTTTTTTCCCCCCAAGACTCTGGGTGTTGTGAAGATTTGATTGTTTTTTAAATTTCAATTACGCGCCAATAAATACAAATGATTTGACATTCCGAAACACATAACAGGCCTAGTACATTTTATTCTCGCTGTGATAAGCGAATGAATTTTTTAAAATCCAATTTTTGTTCCAAGCTAGCAATTTCATTTCATTGATGTATCTGGCCAGTCTTTCCAATAGTGACCTCTTTATATATTGACAATTTGACCTCTTTAATGTTGTGTTTTTGTTCTACATTTACATATAATACATTTCGATAGTCACCTATCTTTGATCTTTCATTGATTATTGGATTTAAAACAAAAGATTCTATTGATTAGTAAACGTAAAATACTGAAAATCATATCATTTTATGTATTTTATAGAATACAGTTTTATGTATTTTACAATATAAAAAAAAAGGGTTAAGGTAAAACTGTGACGTCCTAATAATTAAAATTGGAACTTTACTGTTTCTGGAACATCCGCTGTCCAGCATCAGCTGCTCCATTTCTTTAATCTTCAGTCGCCACTGTTTTCTCAAAGGGCTCTGGCACAAGACGTTCTGGGCAATGGACAAATCAACACAATCAGCGAAACTAGCCGCTTGTCTGCATGTAACAAAAACAAACACACACACAATAAATGAGTTGTTTTTAAATGCATATAATAATAATAATAATAGACAAGTAGTTAAGTGCAACGTTTAGCTACAATCATCTTCTCAGTGAGATGTTCGCAAAAAGATGACGTGATTCCATCTTGCATGTTGAAAAGAATAAAAAAGTTCAACCCCCCCCCCCGGTTACGTCAGTATTTGCGTGTCCCTATTGCCCGCCCACACCTTCCTCAGAATTTAATTTTTGGACCCAAGGATGGTGAGCTGGGGGGGGGGGGGTGATAGAGAGTTTCCTCCCCCCCGCCTTAGTTATGTCCTTCCTAGCAAGGCCTATCTATCGGCTGTGCATACTTAGGTTCTTCTAGAGCGTCCAAGGTGAGATATTGAGACATTTCAGACAATTACACAACCTGTCAGCGTTAAGGTTTCGGAACGGGAATTAGCATTTCATTTGTACGATTGTTACATCACAGCTTCACACTTGTACTATCGACACGCATGTCACACAGGTTCAAACTTATACTATCGACACGCATGTCACACAGCTTCAAACTTGTACTATCGACACGCATCTCACACAGGTTCAAACTTATACTATCGACACGCATGTCACACAGCTTCAAACTTATACTATCGACACGCATGTCACACAGCTTCAAACTTATACTATCGACACGCATGTCACACAGCTTCAAACTTGTACTATTGACACGCATGTCACACAGCTTCAAACTTATACTATTGACACGCATCTCACACAGCTTCAAACTTGTACTATCGACACGCATGTCACACAGCTTCAAACTTATACTATCGACACGCATGTCACACAGCTTCAAAGTTATACTATCGACAAGCATGTCACACAGCTTCAAACTTATACTATCGACACGCATGTCACACAGCTAGCTTCAAACTTGTACTATCGACACGCATGTCACACAGCTTCAAACTTATACTATCGACACGCATGTCACACAGCTTCAAACTTGTACTATTGACACGCATCTCACACAGCTTCAAACTTATACTATCGACACGCATGTCACACAGCTTCAAACTTGTACTATTGACACGCATCTCACACAGCTTCAAACTTGTACTATTGACACGCATGTCACACAGCTTCAAACTTATACTATTGACACGCATCTCACACAGCTTCAGCATCTGTAAATTTTTACTATATGCCACACAGCTGTACATTTTTACTATTGTCACACAGCTGTACATTTTTACTATTGTCACACAGCTGTACATTTTTACTATTGTCACACAGCTGTACATTTTTACTATTGTCACACAGCTGTACATTTTTACTATATGTCACACAGCTTCAAACTTGTACTATTGACACGCATCTCACACAGCTTCAAACTTATACTATCGACACGCATGTCACACAGCTTCAAACTTGTACTATTGACACGCATCTCACACAGCTTCAAACTTGTACTATTGACACGCATGTCACACAGTTTCACACTTGTACTATTGACACGCATCTCACACAGCTTCAAACTTATACTATCGACACGCATGTCACACAGCTTCAAACTTGTACTATTGACACGCATCTCACACAGCTTCAAACTTGTACTATTGACACGCATGTCACACAGCTTCACACTTATACTATTGACACGCATCTCACACAGCTTCAGCATCTGTAAATTTTTACTATATGCCACACAGCTGTACATTTTTACTATTGTCACACAGCTGTACATTTTTACTATTGTCACACAGCTGTAAATTTTTACTATTGTCACACAGCTGTACATTTTTACTATTGTCACACAGCTGTACATTTTTACTATTGTCACACAGCTGTACATTTTTACTATATGTCACACAGCTGTAAATTTTTACTATGTGTCACACAGCTGTAAATTTTTATTATTGTCACGCAGCTGTATATTTATTTCCGTAAAAATAAAAAAATTACGCAGTTACAGATCAGTATCAAATGACTTGACGACGGACATGACAAGAGACAGTGACATTAAAGTAGGCCTACATATTGATATGACAATTTATAATGACCTGACCGTACATTTTGACATGACACTATGTATTGACATGACAATATATACTGACATGACATCACATATAGATACATATAGATATATTTACAATATAATCGGCAGTTGTCACAGAGAGTCCGTCCTAAAAGTAAATTCAAGGGATCCCATCCTTATCGAACCCCGTCAGGCACAGTAATTGAAATACAATGACTTTAAAACTGGGTGGGGATCTGTTACCTGAGGGGACCCCCTAGATTGTCATGGCTGGTGGCAGCTCTTAGTGACATGGTAACCGTCTTTTGTAATGAAAATAGGCGGTGACATGTTCCCAGCACAGGGGTCGGCAATCTTTTGAGACGAAAGAGCCAAAAGTTATAATTTATAATTTTCTCAGGTTTTAAAGAGCCACTAAAATATTGTTGTTCCAATATTATGGTATTTGATTACGCCGCAATTTGACATCGAAAGAGCCACATGAGGCTCGCGAGCCGCAGGTTGCAGACCCCTGTCCTAACACCATGAGGCTTTATTATTTTTTTTTTTGATCAGCTGTACAATTAAAATGTACATAAAATGAGTTTTGCTACTCACTCGCAGAGTTCATCAATTGTCTCTCCATATGGAACCACACAATAGTCCATTTTACACTGACCACTGCAAGTGTCCATATAAACGGCTGAAGGTGTGGGCATGGAAAAAAAAATGAAGTTATTAAGAGTCTTGGACCACCGTGGTCTTGGACATAAAAAAAAAACAAATTAAAAACAATGACGTGAATCCATCTTTTTTCATGAATGAACGACAACTATGTTGAGTTTGACATACATTGAGTTATCAGCCCCTGTTTGATGTAAGATTTAAAGCCTCCACACCATATTGTATACATTATGCAGAATGCGCACCGGTCAATAGACATTTTCAGAAAGCCACCATATTTGTGTTATTGTGTATCAATATTTAGGTGCTGCACTATTAAAACAAAAAAAAATAACAACACACAATTTTTTCAAAAGCGATTTCTTTTCTGTATGATCTATCTATCTATCTATCTATCTATCTATCTATCTATCTATCTATCTATCTATCTATCTATCTATCTATCTATCTATCTATCTATCTATCTATCTATCTATCTATCTATCTATCTATCTATCTATCTATCTATCTATCTATCTATCTATCTATCTATCTATCTATCTATCTATCTATCTATCTATCTATCTATCTATCTATCTATCTATCTATCTATCTATCTATCATTCTATCTATCTATCTATCTATCTATCTATCTATCTATCTATCTATCTATCTATCTATCTATCTATCTATCTATCTATCTATCTATCTATCTATCTATCTATCTATCTATCTATCTATCTGTCTGTCTGTCTGTCTGTCTGTCTGTCTGTCTATCTATCTATCTATCTATCTATCTATCTATCTATCTATCTATTCTGCTCTCCACACCACCTATCTCAATAATTTATTTCATTGATCCGTGTGTTCGATTTTTTTCTAATTTCCGTTATCCTTCCCGCCAATCTATTTTGTCTCTATTTCTGTTAGCAAGTCTATTTCTCCCTTTTTTTTTATCTGCTGTGTATCTGCCGACTACAACATTCCGTTTTTCTTATTATTCAGGCCTATACAATGATAGAATCTAAAAAAGCAGATGCATTGATCTAAAACAAAACAAACAAAACAAACTTTAAATTAACATTTTTCAAATATTTGTTTTAACAGAAATCACCAGGACGTCTTTCAACTGACGTCATCGCGTTAAAAGATTGTCCACCAGCCTGTAATTTGTTCACCACTTACCTATAAACGTCACAAAAAGCCATGTTTTGGAAGTAAGCAAAAAGACCATTTTTTAAAAAAAAAATTCCCACCAAGTATAGAAATTAAAATATTACACCAACGTAACTTTAAAAAGAAAAGATTGACCACGAGAAATTGAAGAATAAACAATTAGAAATGTTTGTTTACTAAAGAATAATACAAATTATTTAAACAAAAACAACAATTAACTAACACAAACAAAATAACCGGTTTATTAATAAAAATCACAATGTACACAACTAAATCTAAAGAGAACGAGAAATCAGAATGAATAAATCAAACTACGTTTTGCGTAGTTAATTAAACCGAAACGAAATGTCCATAAGTGACGCCGAATACATCTTTGAACGATGGGGCGAGTTAAGACATGTACGTTGTTATAGATGTTATCTTTGAACATGTGGAGATGTCTTATTGAGAGCTACTCTTTAATTGGAGGTTCTAAGGGAGATAACACGCCACAATAGAGTTGTTGAAGTTCGCTGAATTGGATTGTGGAACGTGTCAGCCAGTCGGGTCCTTCAGTAAATGTGGTCAAAAGTATAGTGGACATGGATTACTGTGACTTGCTCACAAATCACCAAAGCAGGCACGTAGCGTGCGGGGAGGGGGCGGTCAGGAGGGGGGGGGTCAGACCCCCCTGAATTTTGTCTGCTTATCTGCTATACTTAGTAAAATGTATTACCTGACCCCCTCCCTGCTATTGCCTGGCCCCTGCTGTAGAATGCCTGGCCCCAGCTGTAGAATTTCACGCTAGGGGGGGGGGGGTCGCATCAATGGATGCAGTGAAAGTGACTTAAATACATAAGAATTATTTTTACCGGAGAACTAACCAGCTCGGACAGACTCATCTATATAACGTATACAAAAGCGATTCTTTTTTTTTCTTTTGACAAGGTTGATGTACATTTCAGTGCCGAACCTAGGGATTTGGGGGCCCCAGGGGGGGGGCGGGCTTGGTTTCTTTGGGGACCCCTGCATTTTGACATTCGACACCATGACATGAGATAATAGATTTAATATTTAATGTAAAAAAATTTTTTTGGGCCCCCCACTCCCCCCACCCTATGTACGCCTCTAGTACATTCTATTGTTTCCATAGATACAATTAAATCTCACCCACATAGAAACATTTTACGCAGCTAAACAAATATGTTTGTGTCTCAAAACAAAACAAAAAGTTTACTTTCATTCAACAGGGCAATCCCCCTCCGTGTAATATGGTACTTGAGGAAAACTATCACAGACGTTAAGGGCGACACGAGGTGGGAAGTTTTAATTTTTTCTTTAGGGGGCCCGGTTCCCGGAGGGTTTCCCCATAATGTGCTATAAAATGACTTAGCATAGACCCCCCCTCCCTCTCCCCAGTTTTTTTTTAGATTGTCAATGACCCAACAGGAGTCGAAGACTGTCTGACATTGGCCCTGCTGCCCCCTCTCCCCTGATTAAACGCCCATGCCAACATTGATTTCCTGGCCATGAGTACGTTCGTCAATGTGTACATTGGTCAATGAGCGTGGTGGTCAACGAGTGTGGTGGTCAACGTGCGTGGTGGTCAACGAGTGTGGTGGTCAACGAGTGTGGTGGTCAACGTGCGTGGTGGTCAACGAGTGTGGTGATTAACGAGTGTGGTGGTCAACGAGCGTGTTGGTCAATGAGTGTGGTGGTCAATGAGCGTGGTGGTCAACGAGTGTGGTCAACGAGCGTGGTGGTCAACGAGTGTGGTGGTCAACGAATGTGGTGGTCAACGAGTGTGGTGGTCAATGAGTGTGGTGGTCAACGAGTGTGGTGGTCAACGAGTGTAGTGGTCAATGAGTGTGGTGCTCAACGCGCGTGGTGGTCAACGAGTGTGGTGGTCAACGAGTGTGGTGGTCAACGAGCGTGGTGGTCAACGAGTGTGGTGGTCAATGAGTGTGGTGCTCAACGCGCGTGGTGGTCAACGAGTGTGGTGGTCAATGAGTGTGGTGGTCAATGAGCGTGGTGGTCAACGAGTGTGGTGGTCAACGAGTGTGGTCAACGAGCGTGGTGGTCAACAAGTGTGGTGGTCAACGAATGTGGTGGTCAACGAGTGTGGTGGTCAATGAGTGTGGTGGTCAACGAGTGTGGTGGTCAACGAGTGTAGTGGTCAATGAGTGTGGTGCTCAACGCGCGTGGTGGTCAACGAGTGTGGTGGTCAACGAGTGTGGTGGTCAACGAGCGTGGTGGTCAACGCGTGTGGTAGTCAACGAGTGTGGTGGTCAACGAGTGTGGTGGTCGACGTGCGTGGTAGTCAACGAGTGTGGTGGTCAACGAGTGTGGTGGTCAACGTGCGTGGTAGTCAACGAGCGTGGTGGTCAACGAGCGTGGTGGTCAACGAGTGTGGTAGTCAACGTGCGTGGTGGTCAACGAGTGTGGTGGTCAACGAGTGTGGTGGTCAACGAGTGTGGTGGTCAACGAGTGTGGTGGTCAACGAGTGTGGCGGTCAACGAGTGTGGTGGTCAACGTGCATGGTAGTCAACGAGTGTGGTGGTCAACGTGCGTGGTGGTCAGTGAGTGTGTTGGTCAACGTGCGTGGTGGTCAACGAGTGTGTTAGTCAACGACTGTGGTGGTCAACGCGTGTGGTAGTCAACGAGTGTGGTGGTCAACGAGTGTGGTAGTCAACGAGCGTGGTGGTCAACGCGTGTGGTAGTCAACGAGTGTGGTGGTCAACGAGTGTCGTGGTCGACGTGCGTGGTAGTCAACGAGTGTGGTGGTCGACGTGCGTGGTAGTCAACGAGTGTGGTGGTCAACGAGTATGGTGGTCAACGTGCGTGATAGTCAACGAGCGTGGTGGTCAACGAGCGTGGTGGTCAACGAGTGTGGTAGTCAACGTGCGTGGTGGTCAACGAGTGTGGTGGTCAACGAGTGAGGTGGTCAACGTGCGTGGTGGTCAACGAGTGTGGTGGTCAACAAGTGTGGTGGTCAACATGCGTGGTGGTCAACGAGTGTGGTTGTCAAAGTGCGTGATGGTCAACATGCGTGGTGGTCAAAGTGCGTGGTGGTCAACGAGTGTGGTGGACAGTGAGTTCGGTGGTCAACGAGTGTGGTGGTCAGTGAGTGCGGTGGTCATTACTGACGTCAGCAATCCTATCTCTGTTTATTAATTGCTTTTGTTCTCTAACACTAATTAACTTGATGGTTTGTTGAACCTATGCCACTGGTAGAAGTTTCGACTATGACTAAACTGATTAATATTTATATTAGAATGTCTGAACCAGACTGGTGCAAAAATCACTTCCCGCGGGCAAAGTACCTCCCGTGTGTCTGTTTGATCTGGGCCGCACTCTATTATACTTTACCTTTTCACAACAATGATATTACGTTTAATTTCTATCTCTCTCTATATGTAGTTTCGTATAACACACACTCACCTTCTCCCAGTATGACCCTTCGGTTCAAATTTTATGACCTGTTGTGACCCGCGGTTAAAAATAAAAAGCCCACCCCTGGTCTAAATACCCCTGCCTTATATCAAGCATTACTCCAAAGTTTACATTTTTACCTCCCTTCTACTTCTACTCTGTTGTTAGTTAATATGCAGGAACGTAAAACATCATAATTATGTTTTCTTCAATAACCAAAACGCCTGTATATGCCAGTGCTTCTAAATATATAATCTGTGGGAACTTTGGTTCTTCGCGAAGTCATTTCAAAAGTCCTAGAAGAAGAGAAAACAATAACCAGCAACCAACAATCAGCCATTAGCAACCAACAATCAATCATTAACAAGCAGCCACAACCAACCACAAAATATAAAATTGTTGCAAGAGAACTAGAGTGGTGACTTCAAAAATAAATAAACATTGAGAATGGTTAATTTATGCAGGACTGTATCGTCCTTCGATTCTGATCCATTGATAAAACTAGACCATCATTGTATCCTAGCATATAATAGGGCCCATTACAGTTCAGCAGAAACGTGTGTGTGTGTGTGTGTGTGTGTGTGTGTGTGTGTGTGGAAACGTCATATGTGTTAAATTATAAACTGTGTTTGAGGAACTGTATGAGGAAGTGTATGAGCAAGTGTATGAGGCAGTGTGTGAGGAAGCTTTACAAAGGATCTTCTGATGACTACATTTTTTTTTTTAAATAAGGGGAACAGTTGTTTTTTGTTCCCTTTACAAAATAGGCTAATATTAGGGGCGGATCCAGAAAATTGGAATAGGGGGGGGGCGTGGCTTTGTAAAAACGTTATATTTCGAGCAGCAGCAGAGTAAAAGGGTCTAGACATTAGAGGGGTCGGAGCCATAGGGGGGGGGGGGCGAGGCCGGGTCGGCCCCCCCTCCCCCTGGATCCGCCAATGAATACTGAACGCAGAAAGATAATTTGTGAGAGAATGGGAGTGTTATGGATGGGGGAGATAAACAAGTCAACATCCGCGTACACAATGAAACCAAAACAAAAAGGGGAGAGAAGTCTAATAATTTTTAAATTCCCAGCAAAGATGATTATCTCCCCCGATCCTATTCACAAGTAAAGTGACAGTCTTTGTAGTGCACTTTTCTTTTCTTCAACCATATCCGAGCCTGCAGTGGCTATGAACGCATCATTACAGTAGACATGCATAGAAGATTGGACTAACTATCTGGGATTTGAACCTCCATACCTAAGATTGGGCTTCAGCATGCAGAATGGGCTCATAACCATGTAAAGTTCCCCTTAAGTACATAGTGACTTATAGGGGCAGATGAAGTGTAGAATGCATTTGTTTCAGTACTCTCGGCATATAAAGTGATAGTTTGGTTACCACAACGCCCTGCCGCCTTAACTCCTCCAATTTTAAGTCAGGTACCCATTTATATCTGGGTGAACTTTCACCAGGACCGGAAAATATCCCAAAATTCTCATTGAGATTCGAACCCGGGACCCCTCCGGTAGACAGTCGACCACTCGACCCGACACAGCCACCCTACGCCACACGACCACCCGTCCCCTCTCATAACCAAAGTCATCAAAAAAAAAAGGTCAGACAGATAGGTAGATAGACAGACTATCAGATAGATATGCAGATAGACAGACTGTAAATGTTTAGATACCATTAGTTTAGCTTTATACTCAGTCACCAAGACTGTAGTCAGAAAATGCCCAATCCATGACGGGGACCCTCACAATCTATTAAAAATCGGGGCCCCTTCCTCAACTTCCAGGTAATTGCATACCAGATTATAGCTAAGAGGGCCCCCCCAAAGCATCGAGGCCCTTGACAAGTTTTCAGGTTGTCCTCCCCTCCCTCGGGTTGGGCCTGGAGTTATACAGCCTATTATAGATTGATTTATAATGTGTTTATATCAAACTTTTTATTTAGTTAAAAGAATTATAAAACACACACATGCACACACACAAAATAACAACAAAACAAACCAAAAAATAGAAATAAAAAACGTGTACAAGTTAAAAACAAAATCAGTGTAGATTTTTATTAACATTTTGATAACTTCAGCAATAATAATACAAAAAACAACAACTTTAAACCTAAATAAAAAATGGAAAGGCACTTGGTAAGTACTGATACAGTCGGTAAGTACTGATACAGTCGGTAAGTACTGATACAGTCTTATAGACACATTTCCTTATCCAGAACAGTTCATTGTTTATTATAACACATGGCTATTGCAGGTTGGCTACAAAATGGTCAAAACAAATGTAAACATGGTGGTGGTGGTGGTGAGTGGTTGAGAGGGGGGGAAGGTCTTAATGTTCAATTGAACGAGCTCTGTATAAACTGAGCAGGTAGCTTGACCTTTGAACCTAAGAGCCAAGCCTTGCACTTTTTTATGTGTAATAAATTTAAACTTACATAGTAAAAAGAAAAATCAATAAAACGATAGATTTACAATTGGTTCAATGCATTTAAAAAAAATGCACAAATTTAAAAAAAAAAAAAAAATAATAAAAAATGTAACTGTTTGTTGATCGCTCAATGAATCTTTTGTCCCACAAAGGCCACTACACTAAGTACCGTCACTATGGCCATAGAAGCCATCAGGCCACAACCTGAGATAAAAACAAAATGAGAAATTGGTGAGTTAAATTGCCTTGTTAATTTTGAAGAAAATTATGTAGCGATTACCTGTAAACTAAGAAATTCTTTCATTTATCCAAGCATCCAACCTTGAATCCATTCATGCAAATTATGGAAATTATTCTATATAGTTTACAACAACCAGCCAGACTACAACAACCAGCCAGACTAAAACAATTAGCCAGACTACAACAACAAGCCAGACTACAACAACCAACCAGACTACAACAACAAGCCATACTACAACAACAGCCAGACTACAACAACCAGCCAGACTAAAACAATTAGCCAGACTACAACAACCAGGCAGACTACAACAACCAGCCAGACTACAACAACCAGCCAGACAGCTACAGCCAGACTACAACAACCAGCCAGACTAAAACGCCCAGCCAGACTTCAACAGCCAACCATTTATGAATCGGATGTTTTCTAAATACATTATATTATTATCATTATTATATAAGAGACATCACTTAATTAATGATTTGTCATAACATAATACTACAGATGTGTTACATGGTTGATACATGGGGTGGAACCCTTCTCTCCCTGGTGACATGCCAAATTATGTTCCTGGTATAAATATCCCAAACACACACTAAAGAAGGCCATGCATACATGTACTTATCACTATTACAACATAGACACCGCCCAAGCCCCTCCCCCAGGTACCTGTACATCCTATCCTTATAGTTGCCTCAGTGGCAGACTTCAGTGTTGACGCCGCTGTGGCCTCGACTATATTACATCCATTGGCGGTGGTCTTGGTGCCCAGGCACAGGGCGTAGATCCTCATGGCGCTGAAAATAAACACACACACATTCATAACACTGGCTAACAGTGCACAGCAGTTAGGGTTGTGAGCTAGTAGGAGCTTCTCTAAGCTTCTAAAGGTAAGCACATGTTAATAGAACCTTTAGTAATATCTCACTGATAACATAACACAGCTGGCAATCTCGGAAAAATCTAATAATATAATAGCGATTTGGGTTCTGCGTTAAATCCAAAGTAAATAATTAATACAACAGTATTTCCAGTTTAAAATACAATCATGGAAAAATCGGATCTGCCCGAAACCAAAAAATAACCTAGCCTACCGATCAAGCCTAAGGGGATATAACTCTATGCAAAGGTTTTGCAGGCTACAGCTAGTAAGTAATAATAATCAATGTGGAGCAGAGCATTCTTTACAGCTGCATGAGACCCCCCCCCCCCGCCCCTTTGTGTGGTGGCCCGTGCAACATTTCAATAAGAATGACCAGAATAAGTGTAAATGGTCAATAAGTATCAGTGACGCAGGTGTTTTTTTTTTAAATGTAGATCGCTGTAAAGAAAACAGAAACATGAGGGTACATCAAAGTAGACAAGTCATTGAACTCTTTCTCTGTTTCAGTAGCCACGACTTATTATGAGACTGTGTGGCCAGCACATTGGACATTGCCACAGACCCAGATTTATGTCATTTAGAACTGGGTGGACTGAAGAACTTTCAACCTTAACCCAACCGACATTTGAACCCCGGGATTCCTGATTGGTAGTCGAAGTTTACTTTTAATTATATATTTTAGAGTCACCTTTTACCATTTACGGTCTTGATATACTGCATAGACTGACACGCAGTTAATAGGTAAATGAAGATTTCAAAATCTGCTGTCCGAAATTTACCGGAGAAAAATATTTATTTATCTAATCAATCTATCTAATCAATCTATCCAATCAATCTATCTAATCAATCTATCTATCTTATCAATCTATCTATCTAATCAATCTATCTACCTATATAATCAATCTATCTAATCAATCTATCTAATCAATCTATCTAATCAATCTATCTAATCAATCTATCTAATCAATCTATCTAATCAATCTATCTATCTAATCCATCTCATCTCATCTCATCTCTCTCTCTCTCTCTATATATATATATATATATATCCTGTATATATACATTTAAAATCCACTTAGTGGCTACTTCCTTGATCTTGTTTTTTCTCAAATGTTTGATTTTTTATTACCTGTGGTATGTCCCATTGGTCATAAGTGTCTCCATCTATCTCTATATGTGTGTGTGTGTGTGTGTGTGTTGGTGTGTAATAGGCCACAGTCTGCTGACACAAAATTACGAAAAATGTGACCTACTTACTCACAAGACTTGCCAGGATCACAGTCCGGACAAATAGCCCACGAGGTCTGTAGTGAAACTGTTGAAACAAAAGATAATGAAATAACACTGTGGTCAATCTTGAGTGATTTACCCCTCCCCCACACACAAAGGCAAGAGTAACTCACACATAAACACACAGAAACACACCCAAAAACACATAAACACTTAGAAAGGTAATCAACACAAAGGCAAGAAAAACTCACACATAAACACACGGAAACACACCCAAAAGCACATAAACACTTAGAAAGATAATCAACACAAAGGCAAGAGTAACTCACACATAAACACACAGAAACACACCCAAAAGCACATTAACACTTAGAAAGATAATCAACACAAAGGCACATGACTATATACCGAGAATTTCCATTAGCACTAGAGAGCTAATGAAGTGTAGAGTTCATCTGTTTCTGTCACCTAGGCTTATGATATGATATGATATGCCCAGCCGCATTTACTTCCCCAACTAAAGTCATGGACCCATTTAAATCTGGGTGGACTTGCGGGACTTTTAACTCAACAGGGGATACTGGCAAAATTCCATTGGATCCCTGCGAGGATTGAGCCCAGAGCTCTCAGGTCGACAGTCGAGCGTCTACACCGCTTGACCATATGCCACAATATATACAAACAAACAAACAACGTACAAACGCACGCACATAGTTGAAAGACAGATGGACATTACCACAAACATTTGACTCAAACACTAAAGCAAATACACAAACAAAATCACGGCTCTACAGAGCCCACACATGGGAAACCCTGCACTACAGACAAGCACAATATAGGAAACCCTGCACTACAGACAAGCACAATATAGGAAACCCTGCACTACAGACAAGCACAATGTACAAACCCTGCACTACAGACAAGCACAATATAGGAAACCCTGCACTACAGACAAGCACAATGTACAAACCCTGCACTACAGACAAGCACAATATAGGAAACCCTGCACTACAGACAAGCACAATATAGGAAACCCTGCACTACAGACAAGCACAATATAGGAAACCCTGCACTACAGACAAGCACAATATAGGAAACCCTGCACTACAGACAAGCACAATGACGGCCAGGTGTTATACTGTATAATCCTTCTGGCGGTTTCAATTTTTACTCTTCACTCTTAATGATCTAAATTTACCTAATTCTTTTATTGCATATTAACTGAAACAAGCTGGTCTGAGAGTTGATTTTAATTCAAGATCCACCCCCCTCTCCTATAACTTATACAATCATTTGTACAGTTCAAGCAACTTGATTTTTACCAATCTATTACAAGCGAAGGAAACCATTAATGAATTATGGGTCGAAAATAGACATTAATGTTTTGGGGTACCCTGCGACAGAAACTAATAAGAATTAAATAAAATGGCCGATTAGCATTGCACATTAATATTTGCGAAGATGGGGGGGGGTGGAGGGATGGGCCCATTCGTTAAGACGGCCCTGAAGAAGCAAGGTTGAGGTAAAAAAAAATCGTTTTTAATAGTTTTTTTTTTAAAACAAATATCTCACCTGCAATGAGAATCACAAGACAGAGTATGGTGCTCAAAAGTGTCATCTTTTTTTTCTTTGTGATGATTTCGCTCAGACTATAGGACCTACATAAAAAAAAAAAAACAAGCAATTAAGCCTGTTCCATTCTGGACACAGGACGTGTTAGCGCATTTTCATCAGTACGTTTGTTATCTTTCAGTAAATATTTGTAAATTTTGGAAATGTTTATAAATTCAATTGTGTAATGCATATATCTGAAAAAAAGATATTAAAAGGACAAGTAAGTCATGTTGAATAATTGTTACAAAAATAAATAATGATTACGCCCCTTTGATTAGCTTTTATTATTTATATTTAAAATATAAGCAAAACGGTACATAACAAAGTCTTATATTTTGGCCCTGAGAGGTCTAATCGCGAAATGGACTTTTGATGTACACTTGGCAGGCCAAGACCTACACAATGATATATACATCATGGGTCTAGGACTTATGGTTGCTGAGATATAGGGCGGTCCATTATTAATATAGCTTATATAGTAAAAAACGGTACTTTATAAGGCCCCTTTTACGGCCCTGAGAGGTCAGATCGCGAAATGGAAAAAAGTCATTTCTTGGCAGGCCAAGACCTACAAAATGATATATACATCATGGGTCTAGGACTTATGGTTATTGAGATCTAGGGTGATGACAGACAGACAGACAGACAGACAGACAAAACGGGGACAATAGAGCATTTTTTTTCGAAAATGCTCTAAAAAGATTTACACACTTAAACTTTCAGTCAAGCTGCTTAGCATATTAATAAGTAAAATATTTTACTTATAATGTATTTATATTAAACAAATTGACAGAACAACAGTATTATTATAGGTGAATCATAAGTGTTACATTTTAAGATAATCCGGGGTGGTGGGGGGTTGAAATACAGAATGTATGTTTTTTATGTAGCCACGGGAGAAGCCATGCCATATTGAGAGATTTCGTGGCTAACTCATAGCCATAACTTCCACAGCCATTAAGTCAGGTACACATTTTTTTAAAGTTGTGACATAGATGACAATTCCCACATTTCCAAAATGGTAAAAATTAATTTAGTGAGTGAGTGAATTTATTGGTGGTTAGCTTCAGTTTCGATTGTATAATTAAATTAATTAATGGTGACTTGCTGTAGTTCCGATTGCATAAACTAAAGGTGGTTAGCCGCAGTTCCGATTGTTTAATCTAAAAGTGGTTATATGCAGTTCCGATTGTATAATCTAAAAGTGGTTATATGCAGTTCCGATTGTATAATCTAAAAGTGGTTATATGCAGTTCCGATTGTATAATCTAAAAGTGGTTATATGCAGTTTCGAGTGTATAATCTAAAAATGGTTATATGCAGTTCCGATTGTATAATCTAAAAGTGGTTATATGCAGTTCTGATTGTATAATCTAAAAGTGGTTATATGCAGTTCCGATTGTATAATCTAAAAGTGGTTATATGCAGTTCCGAGTGTATAATCTAAAAGTGGTTATATGCAGTTCCGAGTGCATAATCTAAAAGTGGTTATATGCAGTTCCGAGTGTATAATCTAAAAGTGGTTATATGCAGTTCCGAGTGTATATGCTTATCATGTGATGGCATATCAAAGCAGACAAATCGTTGGTCTTTTAAAGATGGGTGGACTTGGAAACTTTCACCATGACCCAAGCGAGATTCGAAACCCTGGATCCCTGATTGATAGTCAATCGTTCTACACAGCGGGACCCTTAATGCAATTCATTGGCTTTTAGAAATTGATTCATCTTGATTCATCTACTCGGCAGTGTGATGTCCCTGTAAGAATGAGATGACATCTCTTAGATCCTCTCAACCACTAATGAAACGCTTTTTATGGTGCCCTTCTTTCATCCACACCATAGCCGATAATGCAAAGGCATTGGAGGCACCACGGGAGATAAATCGAGAACTTGAGCCAAGACCTGAAAGACCGGAGATCGAACCTTCAGGTCGACAGTCCAGCGTTTTACCTCACGAGACATCCGTCAACGTGGAGCTCTTAGGTAGAGCATCAGATCTTCATTCCGCAGCATGATCTGCATGCCTTGGGTACAGGTCCAACTCCCGAGGAGTTTCCAGTCACATACAATATGTCTCCCGTGGTGCCTTCATGAACCAGGCACTATCGGCTATGTTGAGGGTGAAAGAAGGGCGCTGCGAAAAATCGTTCCATCCATAGGTTCCAAGAGATAAACATCTCAACCGTTCGGGGACTTGTACATAAAAAATAAAATAATAATTCATCTTCTATGTTGGCAGTCTTTGACAATTAAGATTGATATTTTAAAATGACAGAATAAGATTAGATGAAAGGTTTAAGAAAAATGTAAATCAGTTGCCGATTTGTATGAATTTAGCTTAAACGGATTTGTCCCTGTGTGTACTATTGCTATAAATAGATACTATTCATCGAATGTATTCATGGGCCATAGAGCTTTTAAAATCTGATTTATATACAAATAGTGGACTTACTGCGCATGTTGAAAATAATACACATTTCTGTGTTTGATGTTGTGCTCAAGTTGATTTTATTGTATTGTTTCGTTTGTTTATGGTTAATTTGAATTTCATAGGCCTGGGTCAATTTTTTTTATGTGCAATTAAACAAGTCAACAGATTCAGGACTAGACAAACTATGAACCTAAAGATCTAAAAAAAGAAAGCCGAAGTCTTCTTTATTAGACAACCCCTCCCCCACCCCACGTCCAACCCGCTACTCCCCTCTAAAGTCAGTGGACACAGCGAGTAAACAGGTGACTCAATTCATTGTTCATCACGCCCGGTGGGGTAAGGGAGGGGGGTGTTGCAAAGAAGGCAGAGCTGCTACTATTTTGAGTTTCGCAAGTAATGGTTTAAAGGTATGAATACACCAAGACGAAATTCCGGTATCTAAGGGCATTGCGAATTCCGTCTCTGTTTCGCTGCAATGATATTCTAATGAGAACATGTACACCGGTCAGGAATTCCGTTGCGGAACAGCGAAAGTTTTCAGTTTCGCTGCTTGCAGAGTTTTTTCCGGAGAGCTACATTTTCCGTCATGATAAACAAACAAAATGGCTGCTTAGAAACGTCGATTCGAATAGAAAAAATGATTCACATTAGTGTATATTCATTAAAAACAACAACAACAAAGTGAATTTTGACAGAAAAACATGAATTACTATAAGTTTTGGTCGGCAACAGTCTTTGTATATGAATTTCTGAAAGGAAAATATACATCGTCTATCTACATATTCTACAAATGAAATTTCTTTCGATCGAAGCGCTGTCTGAAAACATAAATGCTATTAAATAAATGTTTGGCTGATCATTAAAACAAAAAAAAAAAAAATGAACGCTACCGATCGAATAAAAAGTTAAAAAAAAAACAACAACAGTTTTCCATTTCCAGTTAGACAATTTATTTGTAATAAGAACAAAAAGGCACACGGGATGCAGTATTTTCTGCTTTTCAAAGTATCGTTTTTTTTTTCACTAGCAGGAAAAAGTGCGAAGTAATCATTAAAAAATCTTGTTTCCGGTGAGTTGTTTCGGCGCTCACCATTTCGTCCCGGTGTATCTACAAGAGTTTCGCTAAGTTGAGACTTCCGCGCTGAAGGTTCCGCGCGGCGCGAAAGTGTTTCGTCTTGGTGGATTCAGAACTTAACTCAATTGATACAATTTGGTGCACATTTACTGGGTGTAAATATGTGCAGAAAGAAAAACTAGAGAGTCACACGGAACGATCGTCCGACTGAAAATTATTTACAAATGGAGCAAGTTCAGACTTAATCAAAGATGCAAAGAAGTTTTTTTTAATATAGGCCTAATTTTATTTTATAACAAAGACAAAGGTTCGATAACTGATATTTTACGGTTTGATTTGATTCCACCAAAACGATAATGGAAGTCACGTCACAGACTGAGCGACGTTCTATGTGACGGACACAATTTACAGTTTGACACTAATGGGACTTGGTAGGCACCACAGAATATATATTATACACTAAAGCTCACCAGAGGCGTACCTAGGGTGGGGGGTGGGTCCAAAGTCGAAAGTCCCCCCCCGGTTGAGGAAGGCTCCCAAACAATTTATTTACATTAAATATTAGGTACATTATCTCATGTCATGGTGTCGAATGTCAAAATGCAGGGACCCCCCCCAAAGAGGCCAAGCCCCCGGGCCCCCAAATCCCTAGGGTCGGCACTGAAGCTCATCGTTCTTAAGAGAGTCATCTATTAATGACTAAAAATTATGCCGCCTTTAGTGTTATTTTACTTTTTATAAAAGTATAACAACTAAATATTGATACTTACTAGAATAATACACAAATATGGCGGCTTTCGTAAAAATCAATTTTAAAATGACGATGCACGTTATGTAAAATTTCTATTCTGATAGTAGGCCTAATTTCATTGTTTCTCATATTATACAGGTTTTTGCTAAGTAAAACATTTTCAACATTGTCAAGTTAAGTTTTAGTTAGCATTAAGTTTTAGTTCACATTACTAGTGTTGTTTTAGTCCCAGGTCATATTTTAGTTTCAGTTTTTATTTCGTTTTTTCTGTAATAATTTTAGTTTCCGTCTAGTTTTAGTCTTGCTTCTAATTTTAGTTTTAGTTTGAGTTCTCGTTGACGAAAAGTCAACATTTTCGTTAACGAAGGTTTTAGTTTTAGTTTTCGTGAACGAAAGCAACACTATATTTTAGTTTCAGTTTTTATTTCGTTTTTTCCTTAATAATTTCAGTTTTCGTCTAGTTTTAGTCTTGCTGCTAATTTTAGTTTTAGTTTTAGTTCTCGTTGACGAAAAGTCAACATTTTCGTCAACGAAGGTTTTAGTTTTAGTTTTCGTTAACGAAAACAACACTACACATTACTTATGGCACAAAAAAAAAATCAACCTGCACACTCCATTTGAAAGTAAATTATTTTGTAATTTTTTTACGCAAACAGTTTTTTTTTAAATTGTGTCACAACCAGTTCAAATATTTAGTCACAAAACGATGTCATATTACACACTTCAATACATATCTCTTCTCAAATCCTTAGACTCTAGCTACCACTTGAATATTAAAAGGACAGACCTTTGAATAAATTCACCGGAGCGTATTACGGAACCAACGGATGCCCAGTGTACTAGAAACACGAACAACAAAAGAAAACCAACATTTCAAACAACTTAAACAACAACAACAATAACAATAACAACAACAACAATAACAATAACAAACCAGCTTTGAAACAAGTCAATTCCATATATTCACACTACAATAACAAAGACACTAAATTGAAGCAGTCACAAAAATGTCAATACAACTTAATCTATTTATTATAGATATAACGTACCCAATATATTGGAACAGTCACACAATTTTTAGTACCACTTTATCTATTTACTATAGATATAACGTACCACAGAGTCTGTGTTGTTATTGCCAGATGAAATAGGGAACAGAATTAACACAGACAGAGGCAAGCGGCAGTTAAATAGCCTCAATCTAAAAGGCTCCCTACACCCCCTCTCCCCCTCAACCTCTCGTCAGGTATAGCATCAGTGACTGAGGATGAGGGGGAGGGGGTGCTGAAGGGATGGGAGGAAGAGGCACGTGACCTGAACGAAGCAATGGTTCAAAACAGTTTCGTCCGGCTGGTATTCTCTGCGTGTTCTTGGCTGAGTGTGTGTGTGTGTGTGTGTAAGTATGCGTGTGTTGTACACATGCGCGTGTCATTATGAGTGTGCCTTTGCGAGCGTGTGTCGTTGTGTTGGTGCGTCTGTACTGGATTGAAATTAAGAACGTGTCATCGTGAATGTGTCATAATGAGTGTGTCATAGTGAGTGTGTCATCGTGTCATAGTGAGTGTGTCGTCGTGGGTGTGTCATCGTGTGTGTGTGGTGTGTGTGTAATTATCAGTGTGTCGTCGTGTGTGTGTGTGTGTGTGTGTGTGATCGTGAGTGTGACGTCGTGTGATTGTAATCGTGATTATGACGTCGTGAGTGTGTCATCGTTAGTGGTCGTTGAGTGCAGACACGCCACCCGATAGCATGCTAGCGAAAGGGCCGAGAGAATGAACCCGATAGCATGCTAGCGAAAGGGCCGAGAGAATGAACCCGATAGCATGCTAGCGAAAGGGCCGAGAGAATGAACCCGATAGCATGCTAGCGAAAGGGCCGAGAGAATGAACCCGATAGCATGCTAGCGAAAGGGCCGAGAGAATGAGCCCGATAGCATGCTAGCGAAAGGGCCGAGAGAGTGAGCCCGATAGCATGCTAGCGAAAGGGCCGAGAGAATGAGCCCGATAGCATGCTAGCGAAAGGGCCGAGAGAATGAACCCGATAGCATGCTAGCGAAAAGGCCGAGAGAATGAACCCGATAGCATGCTAGCGAAAGGGCCGAGAGAATGAACCCGATAGCATGCTAGCGAAAGGGCCGAGAGAATGAGCCCGATAGCATGCTAGCGAAAGGGCCGAGAGAATGAGCCCGATAGCATGCTAGCGAAAGGGCCGAGAGAATGAGCCCGATAGCATGCTAGCGAAAGGGCCGAGAGAATGAGCCCGATAGCATGCTAGCGAAAGGGCCGAGAGAATAAGCCCGATAGCATGCTAGCGAAAGGGCCGAGAGAATGAACCCGTTAGCATGCTAGCGAAAAGGGCTGAGAGATGTACAAATAAACAGTAGAAATATAACAAAACAGAAGAAATCAAATTAATATTGAGTGATGCATTCAAGGGAGATAAAATGAGCAGTTCACCTAGATAGGCAAACTAAGCAGCCACCACAGGTCTAAAAGGGTACGGGTGGTCGAGTGGTGTAGAGCGCTTGACTGTCAACCGGAGGGTTCCAGGTTCGAATCTCAATGAGAACCTTGGATCTTTTTCAGGTCCTGGTGAAATTCCCCAAGTCCACCCACCTTTAAATGTGTACCTGACTTTAAGTTGGGGGAGTAAAGGCGGCTGGGCGTTGTGCTAACCACATAATCTCTTCAAATGCCGAGGTTATAGAAACAGATGAATTCTACACTTCATCCGCCTTTACTTTTTACAGGTCTCTATTCTCACAAGGCATCCACCAGTCACCTAACACTAGTAATTTATATTGAATCTGGTGCAAAGAGGTGGGACGGATGGCTTGACTCTCGATCTGAGAGTCATGGGTTCGATCCTCGCTGAGATCCAATGAAATTTTTTCCATGTAAAAGTGAAAGTTAGTTTTTAAAGTCCCACAAGTCCACCCAGCTTTAAATGGGCCCCTGACTTAAGTTGAGGAAGTAAATGCGGCTGGGCGTTGCGCTAACCACACAGTTTATTTATATGCCGCGGTTATAGAAACAGATGAATTCTACGCTTCATTGCCTTTTAGGACTAAATGAACTTAACTTTTCTTTACTGGTGGAAAAAGTGCTCCCCACAGAGCCGCATTTTACTAGGACCTCAATTATCTATTCAAGTATCTGCCCCCCTCCCCCCCCCATCTTTATCCCCACCCCAAAGTGGGTATTAGACTGAACTCATATTTTTAAACAAAATAAAATGGGTCAACGTGACTCATATCTTAAAGTGTTTTTTTTTTTGTTGACAGGTTTAGCAACCAAAGATCTGAATCACAGATGACAGAGGGCAGGCGTGGGGGTTGTGGGGACATGACTTTGTGAACCAGGACGGACGACTCTCGACCTGAAGGTACACTGGTTCGATCTCCTTGGTTAGGACCAAGGATATTTTTTCAGGTCTTGGCTCCTCAAGTTCCCGATACATCTCCCGTGGTGTCTCCCGTTGGCATTGCACTATCGGGCTATGGTGTGGGGATGAAAGAAGGGCACGATAAAAACCGTCCCATTAGTGGTTTATAGGATCTAAGAGATTTCATCTCATCCTTACAAGGACTTCACACACTTACAGACAAAGGTACCAATCAGATATAATAATATAACGCTTGAGGATATGGGGGGGGGGGTATGATGTTAGTCCAATAATTTTCTAATGTCACGCACAGTTTAGGTAATTTTTGTTAATGAGTAAACAAACATTACATAACACATCGATGTTTTTTGTTTTGTTTGGGAGTTTGGGCTAGAGGCTAGGCAGTGGCGTACTTAGTGTTAGTGGGGCCCGGGGGGAGGGGGGGTGGAATAGAAAACAAAAACAAAGCTTCTCCATCAATGTGGTCTTAAGTCCTGTGAAAAGGCCGCCACTGAAAGTAGGAAAAGTAAATTCCACCCGGAACGGTCTGATGCCGCCCCCCCCCCTTCCCCCACTCTTTACGCCCATACGTTTTTTTTACACTACTGTGGCTAAGTTCTTTGCTATATAAATAGTTATATAATATTATCATTAGGAGCGCGTTGTAAAGGGGGTGGTGGTGGTGGGGGGAGTAGGTTTTCAATCATTTTTCAGTTAAATAATAATTGACCTGTCCCCCTAGTGTACTGGGGGGGGTGTGTGCAGCTGCACGGGGCCCCAAAACAGGAATGGGCGCCGAAAGAGCCCTGTGAGATTTAAAAAAAAAATTTCAGATGGGGGAGGAGGGCGTCTAAAAAAGTAACTTACACAGGGGGGGGGGCACAATATAAATAATGTAACATAGGCTCCATAGTCCTTCCCAAGGAAATACTCATTTAGTAGTATGGTTATACTTGTGTCGACATGGTACACGCGGCTGTAAAAAGTGATGATCAAGGAGTAATAGTTGTCCCTCTCCCCCTCCCCCTCCCACACACACACACACTTTGATACGTCACTGAAACCTGATGTGATGAGAAATGATCCACTTCTGGGCCACATATTTATAAGCAACACCATTCTATCGTGTTATAAGTCTATTCAGGTTATAAGCAACACCACTCTATCGTGTTATAAGTCTATTCAGGTTATAAGCAACATCACTCTATCGTGTTTTAAGTCTATTCAGGTTATAAGCAACATCACTCTATCGTGTTATAAGTCTATTCAGGTTATAATAGCCCACTAATGGTACAAGTTTTATTGAAATGCCCTTTCCTCAACCCCCCCAACCATTGCTACGTGTTGGATAGCTATGGACTTTTTTGGAGGTGAGGCACCACTGGGGGGGGGGGAGGGGGAGGCACGGGTAGGACTCTGGACTAGCTGGGGTTTGAACCCAAGACCTACACCAGGCCGATCGGGTTCACAGCCAAAATCAACACCGCTTCTGATTGTTGTCACCATTCTCATGACGGAGTTGTTTTTTGTCTGACCCGAGATTTAAACTCTTCCCAATCACGCCAGTTGCCGTCGTGACCACTGCAGACTCGGGTATCGGTTGGGGGGGGGGAGGGGCGGGAGGTAATGCTACCTAACAGAAATTGTTCAACTGCGGTGACGGTTTCGGTTCCGGGATCAAAGAGATAAACATCACAGGGGCCGTTTGGAGGGTTAGGTAAAACATGCCTCCCTGCCATTATATTCATTGACAACAACAAATGAACCCCCCCCCCCACCTCCCTCCGCAAACACGCCCCTGAACATTTAGTGTTTCTTGCCCTGATGGAAAAAAAAACAAACAACAACATACATGGAAGCTTCCCATGTATAGAGAAGGATTTTTTTTTTTTACTTAAGACCACGCATGAGTGATTTCTTAAAATAAACACAACAGAAGAGAAACATCAACTGAATTATTAGTTCAAACCAAAATAGTAATGGGAACGGTTGTTTTTCAAAAAAAAATTATCCCGAAAACGTTCTCGAAAGAACGAAAACCAGGATCCGAGAACGGAACGAGTTATTTTGTCCAAGTTTTAAAGAAAAATATATTTTTACGAAATAAAAAGTTCGGGTGCGATTGTGTGTGTGTGTATGTGTGTGTGTTAGTTTGTGTGTGTAAGTGTGTGTGTGTTTGTGGGTATTAATATATTTGTGTTCCAAGTGAAACTTTGAAAAAACATATTTTCTTACGACCTGGACAAAATTGTGGCAGTTTACTTTTAGAAAAAAAAATCGGTCAGTCACATGATTGACGCATGACTGGAGAAGCCAATCAAAATAAACGTTGTTTAGAAGACAGCGATTGTCTGTCTTCTAAGTCTGGACTGCACCAATTGCACGAGGGGTGGGGGGTCTGGAAACAAGAAAACTAAACAAGCTATTTTTTCTTTGTAAGTGTGTCTTTATGTATGTATGTGTGTGTGTGTGTGTGTGTGTGTGCGCGCGCGTTTGAATACATATTTGAGTTTAAATGTGTTTGGATGCATGCGTATATCTATCTAACTATGAGCCTTTATCGGCATGCGCAGAAGTCTGAACGCATGCATATTTTGGTATGTTTGTATGTGGGAAAAACATCATAGTAAACACAAACATAATGTCTCTGTATGAATATATAAACACGTCAACCCTATCCTGTTTATAGCAGACGCACATATTAAATCTGTTATTGAAAAAAAAAAGATACAATGTCACAAAAAGTCATTGACATTAAACAGTCGTGTGAAAACATGGGCACAACATGTCATGACTTTTTAAATTTTTCTATTCTCGGTGCATGTGCGTTGAAAATTAAATTATAGATTACCTCATCATTAATCCATCCATCAATCAATCAATCAAACTTAATGTGTCAGCGTGGTTTAGCTGAGCATAGCACATACACATATGAAACACACACAAACACACACACACACACACACACACACACAATCTGTTTAAAACAAACTACCATTTTCGTGTCATTTGGAGTAACAGACATGGAGACACACCCAACGTAACATACCTCTTTACACTCCCAACGTAACAGACCTCTTTAAACACACAACGTAACAGACCTCTTTACACTCCCAACGTAACAGACTTCACTACACACACAACGTAACAGATCTCATTACACACACAACGTAGCAGATCTCATTACACAACCAACGTAACAGACCTCATTTATCACCAAACGTAACAGACCTCATTACACAACCAACGTAACAGACCTCATTACACAACCAACGTAACATACCTCATTTATCACCCAACGTAACAGACCTCATTACACATCCAACGTAACAGACCTCATTACACACCCAACGTAACAGACCTCATTTATCACCCAACGTAACAGACCTCATTACACAACCAACGTAACAGACCTCATTACACACCCAACGTAACAGACCTCATTACACAACCAACGTAACAGACCTTATTACACACCCAACGTAACAGACCTCATTACACAACCAACGTAACAGACCTCATTTATCACCCAACGTAACAGACCGCATTACACAACCAACGTAACAGACCTCATTTATCACACAACGTAACATACCTCATTACACACATTCAACGTAACAGACCTCATTACATCTCAAACGTTAGAGACCTAATTACATCCTCGTTGTCCCTGTTGCAAGCAATGCCGCAAGATGGACTGGGTGGCATGGGCCGGTAAAAGGGGGGGGGGCGGCGGGGGGGGGAACCTGTTCAACACCTGTGATCATTAGTAATTATTGTCACTTAGGTCAACGCGACCTGGGCCATGGTGTACAAAGGTACCGTATAAAACATTAAGTTCCAATAAATGTTCATGGGTCACACAATTGGAGGATCAAGAGCCTCTCCCACAGGCTCCTCATTACACTTCGACTTGTGGACCCCCTTCCTTCCCCCTCGCCCCCACCCTCATGTTTCACGAGCATGGACCAGACTTAAGTTAGGAATTTAAGTAAGATGACCGATTTTTTTTTAAACATGTAAAAGAGGACATAACCTGAAAAACAAAAACAATCACACACACACAAACAAAGAAACAAACAAAGAAACACACAAACAAACAAAAAAAACAAACTAAGAAACAAACAAAGAAACAAACTAAGAAACAACAACTATCCCAATTGAAAACGTTTTTTACCCAATCCCAACGATGGTAGTGCGGGTAAAGCTGCTGTCGACTGTCGACATGATGTCCCCCATGATGTCCCCCATGATGTCCGATCACCCCGGTGAGGAATGACTGATACTTCAGGTCATAGTTAAAGTCCCCCCCCCCGCTATATCTCCCGTGGTGGTGCCGCCGTGGACATTGCACTGTCAGCTATGCTGGGGGGGGGGGTGTGGGGGGGACAAAGGAAGTTCCATCAGTGCTTTATATGATTTTAAGATATTTTCATCCCAACCTTACGGGGAGTTCACATACTCATGGCTCACAATAATTAGATAAAACACTACAGTACAAAAAATGAATGCTTAAAAACATGGTAAGTTACATCATGATAATACAGACATGCCTGTTCATATTTTTTTTTAAAAAGGAGAGGTTTCTTTTTGAATGTACTAATACCTAATTGTCCCACTGTCGTTATTCTTTTAATATTGAAAAAGTGGGAGGGGGGGGCAAAACCCGTTTCCCGAGAGCCGTCCTGTGTGCCGTTTCCTGGGAAAAGTGCTAATTCTACGTATGGTGAATACAGAATCTTTAGCAGCGATACATCCCATCATACAGTGCTAATTCTACGTATGGTGAATACAGAATCTTTAGCAGCGATACATCCCATCATACAGTGCTAATTCTACGTATGGTGAATACAGAATCTTTAGCAGCGATACATCCCATCATACAGTGCTAATTCTACGTATGGTGAATACAGAATCTTTAGCAGCGATACATCCCATCATACAGTGCAACCGGAGTAAAGACGTCAGATTAGGAGTGGAATCACATCGCTACACATGTAGCTGTTTGTTTTCGACACTACGAACTTACATGTAGCTGTTTGTTTTTGACACCACGAACATACACACACACACACACACAAAGTAACTATTGAGGCACCACACACACATATAACTGTTTTGACAACACACAACATACGTAACTGTTGAGACACAATACACTCACTTATATAACAGTTGAGACACCACAAACTCACAATACAACTGTTGAGACACAACACACACTTGTAACTGTTTTGACACCACACACTCACACACGTAACTGTTGAGAAACCACACACTCACACACGTAACTGTTGAGATACCACACAATCACACACGTAACTGTTGAGACACCACACACTCACACATGTAACTGTTTTAACACCACACACACATATAACTGTTGAGACATCACACAATCACACATGTAGTTGTTAAGCCACCACACACATATATCCACTCCAACATCTTCACAAATATCTACTCACGCACGCACGCACGCACATACATATACATTCAGAGTTTTTCAGACCAACAGTATAACCTGTCAACATTGTCCAGGTTAACGTGACATCAGTCGCATGCTGTCAATAAGTCCACCCGGATTGAGACAGACACATCATGTACCAGCCTGACCCGACGAGTTGACAAAACACAACCAGACACAATCAGACACAGACACAATCAGACAGAATTGACAACGATGACATCAACACTGTCAACACATTTATTTTTATTTTTACCTCAGCAGCTCACAACCTGTCAATAAATATTGAGATAACTTTAAAGTTTAATACAACTTGTTGACACACACAAGCTTTAGCAGTTACAATATCACATACCACCAGTCACCAAGCAGTAGGGTGTTAATACTGAACTGAACCCACGGCTGACCTATGGATTGCAAACAAAAAATAAGGAGGCCATATTTTTGCAAACAATAAGACAGAGTCATCTCATTAACTTGGGCGTTTGGACTAATCGGTGCGTGTGTGTGTGGAGGCCCTTTACGTCACTGACAAGAATGAAGTAATTGATAATTATATTCTCTTGGCCCTCGGCCTCATGTGCAATAATTGTCCAGTGGGCCCACGAGTTAAGATCACTAGGCTAATATGGAATTGAGCCCACTAGACTAATATAGAATTAAGACACTAGACTAATATAGAACTGAGACCACTAGACTAATATAGAATTAAGACACTAGACTAATATAGAATTGAGACCACTAGACCAGGGGTCGGCAACCTTTTGAGACGGAAGAGCCGAAAGTTATAATTTACAATTTTTTCAATTTTTAAAGAGCCACTAAAATTGTTGTTTCAGTATTACGGTATTTGATCAGGCCGCAATTGGACATCGAAAGAGTCGCAACTTGACATCGAAAGAGCCGCGCTCGCGAGCCGCAGGTTGCCGACCCCTGCAATAGACTAATATAGAATTAAGACACTAGACTAATATAGAATTAAGACCACTAGGTTAATATAATTCTTAGTTTTCAAGATATACTTTGTAGTACGGCACCAATATCTCCACACTAGTTTAGTAAACAATACATTTTGTCACCATCAGTTGATTTATCTGTTATATATATATATATATATATATATATATATATATATATATATATATATATATTTAAAAAAATATCAGAATTAAGACTATTCAAGGACAGGAGAGATAACTGCTACTTATTTGAGATTCATCATTGAGTCGCACTTTATTACTTCTCCTTTAAATAAATAAACAAATAAAGATAATTTTTAATTTAACCAACAGAGACAGATTTAAGTTACCGGCGGGGCGGTAGGGGCCCTTTTAGGGGTGGCCATTCTGGTCAATGGCCAAGATTTCACAAGAACTTTCATACTAAATATATAGACGACAGTTACGGTTCTTAACCCCGCGCATTTAATAGTAATGTCAAGGCCGCCCCTGAAGTGGGCGTAAAGGGCGCGCCCCTGGTGCCCAATATTTTAATATGCCCCAGAAAACCCAATTTTATACGTAATTTATACAATTTTTTAATGCAAAATTTTGTTTTAGGGACTCAATATTGTATTTCGCGCACGGGGCGCAACTGATCTAAAGTCGTCACTAGTCTCAACTGATCTAAAGCCGTCACTAGTCTCAACTGATCTAAAGCCGTCACTAGTCTCAACTGATCTAAAGCCGTCACTAGTCTCAACTGATCTAAAGCCGTCACTAGTCTCAACTGATCTAAAGCCGTCACTAGTCTCAACTGATCTAAAGCCGTCACTAGTCTCAACTGATCTAAAGCCGTCACTAGTCTCAACTGATCTAAAGCCGTCACTAGTCAGAATGCAAAGGCGAAATTTTCTTTCTATTTTCTTGTATGACTAAGTGAATATTAATTGGATGAATACATCGAATTCTCAAAAGAAAAAAAAAACAACAACATTTGAATCATGTTTGTTTTTAAAAACAGCAGCTATATTATCCACCCCCGCTTGTTTTATGTCTATAAATAGAATCGGACTTTCCTTTGTACAAAATACCCAGATAAACTTTCATTGAATTACTCTTGAATCCGCATGTAAAGATGAAAGCTTTTGACGGACCAAATTCTCACATGATATTCCCGATTTTTTAAAAATCCCTTATCCATTGTTTCTAACCTTTGATCTTTTGATAGGGACTTAAACTTAACAGTTTAACAGCTTCATCTGTGGAAATAGAAGTTTTAACTTTACTGGAGTCTTTATCATCGCGTGAATGTATCAAGTATTTTTGAAAACCAAAGATTGGTCTGCTGCGACTCTTATTATTTCAAAAACATGTTAATAATTAATATTAATAAGAAGATAATACAATTAATAATTAAAATTATTAAATAAAAATATTCTACAATTTAGCAGACATGTTCCAAGTACAGGTACCCAAGGTGTAAGTACGAGTGAAAGTACAGGTACCCAAGGTGTAAGTACGAGTGAAAGTACAGGTACCCAAGGTGTAAGTACGAGTGAAAGTACAGGTACCCAAGGTGTAAGTACGAGTGAAAGTACAGGTACCCAAGGTGTAAGTACGAGTGAAAGTACAGGTACCATAGGTGTAAGTACGAGTGAAAGTACAGGTACCATAGGTGTAAGTACGAGTGAAAGTACAGGTACCATAGGTGTAAGTACGAGTGAAAGTACAGGTACCATAGGTGTAAGTACGAGTGAAAGTACAGGTGCCATAGGTGTAAGTACGAGTGAAAGTACAGGTACCCAAGGTGTAAGTACGAGTGAAAGTACAGGTACCCAAGGTGTACGTACGAGTGAAAGTACAGGTACCCAAGGTGTAAGTACGAGTGAAAGTACAGGTACCCAAGGTGTAAGTACGAGTGAAAGTACAGGTACCATAGGTGTAAGTACGAGTGAAAGTACAGGTACCCAAGCTGTAAGTACGAGTGAAAGTACAGGTACCCAAGGTGTAAGTACGAGTGAAAGTACAGGTACCATAGGTGTAAGTACGAGTGAAAGTACAGGTACTCATGTTTCTTAAATTGCGAGTAAAACATTGAGTAAAAATATCCAAGGTGTAAGTACCAACTCAAGTACTTGTAAAATGTACTTGAGTAGTACCCGAGAGCAGGTACTTGGTAGATCATGAAAGCAAGCACCGATCGCAGCGATCGAAATGATTGCAAAGAGAGGTCTAACAGCTGTATTATTACAAATACTAAAAGTTGTATTATTACAAATACTAAAAGCTGTATTATTACAAATACTAAAAGTTGTATTATTACAAATACTAAAAGTTGTATTATTACAAATACTAAAAGTTGTATTATTACAAATACTAAAAGTTGTATTATTACAAATACTAAAAGCTGTATTATTACAAATACTAAAAGTTGTATTATTACAAATACTAAAAGTTGTATTAGTACAAATACTAAAAGTTGTATTTTTACAAATACTAAAAGCTGTATTATTACAAATACTAAAAGTTGTATTATTACAAATACTAAAAGTTGTATTAGTACAAATACTAAAAGTTGTATTTTTACAAATACTAAAAGCTGTATTATTACAAATTCTAAAAGTTGTATTATTACAAATACTAAAAGTTGTATTAATACAAATACTAAAAGTTGTATTATTACAAATACTAAAAGCTGTATTATTACAAATTCTAAAAGTTGTATTATTACAAATACTAAAAGTTTTATTATTACAAATACTAAAAGCTGTATTATTACAAATACTAAAAGTTTTATTATTACAAATACTAAAAGTTGTATTATTGAAAATACTAAAAGTTGTATTATTACAAATACTAAAATCTGTATTATTACAAATACTAAAAGTTGTATTATTGAAAATACTAAAAGTTGTTTTATTACAAATACTAAAAGCTGTATTATTACAAATACTAAAAGTTATATTATTGAAAATACTAAAAGTTGTATTATTACAAATACTAAAAGCTGTATTATTACAAATACTAAAAGCTGTATTATTACAAATACTAAAAGCTGTATTATTACAAATACTAAAAGCTGTATTATTACAAATACTAAAAGCTGTATTATTACAAATAGTAAAGTTGTATTAGTACAAATACTAAAAGTTGTATTATTACAAAGAATGGAAGTTGTATTATTACTTACAAAGGTCTAGAATTTATTTTTTTTAAAAAAAGAGGATATTAAAACCTTTATAGGTATACACGTTGACAAATTGTTCTAAAAGTATTTTCTGTGGGAAAAATCATGTTCTATTAATAATTGGGATCAATAAATCTTATTTTAGCACGTCTAATATTGTCCAGCATTTGGGGGGGTGGAGGGAGTGGATACTTTCAACCCATGGAGTGTTAAAGTTCATTGTAGGCATTACCAATAAGCAACCTTGGGTAGAAGTACATACCTGCTAAATCAATGAAGCTTAACATGGCTTCAAAAGTACATTTGATTGAGATTTCTGTTTAGATAACAGTAATCTTACCAGATAGGTGAAATAATTACAGGATACATTCGATAATAACTTTTGTATTTTCGATTCGTAATACCGTAAAGCGTGTTCTTCTTTCGATGTCATGTGTTATTTGATTCTTATGCAAGTTTCTTTATTATTATGCATGTTTGTGTATTACGGTGTCGAGATATGTATGGAGCTCATTTTTGGTCACATTTACTCATTATGATGTGCCAATGAAACTATCTTTATCAAACGGTTTATTTTTTTCATGATTACGTCATTATATGTTTAAGCACCTCACACAATAAAGATACATGTGAAGAATAGGCTGGGACTGGCGGAATCTTGTCTTACCTTGTGTTATCTTTCTAGCTACAGGTAGGTTTGTCTAGTCAAATCTTAAATTTGAATAACCATTTTATAAATCACAATTCAAATGAAATCATATAACCTCACCGCGTACCTGAATGTCGGGGGGAGGGGGACAGGTGATACTTGACATGGAGGGGCATTTCTTTAAACATCAAAAGTAAAAAAATATATAAAGTTATGGAAACTTTAGGTAGGGCCGAAAAAATTTAATGAGTGCTTAAGGCTTTTAAAACAAACAAGGGCTTACTTTAGTGAACAGATTCACAGTAGGCAACACCTTCCGAATGTCGTATTTTTGCAGGATTTCTCCATAATGGGGTGTTTTCATGCACAGAGTTATAAGACGTCTTGCCGTTTGAAATGATTTTAATGATAATCCTTAAATATGAGAGAATATGGCCGATTTATATTTTCAGGGCCTTGTGTGGCCTTATAAATCTAATGGCCGCTACAGCTTGAGACACACGCTTTGTCATGTAATAAATGTGTGGTGTGTTTGTGATTGTTTTTGCGAGAGAGTGTATGAATGCGTGTGAGTGATAGTGTGCGTTGTGTGAGTGTGTGTGAGCGTGTGTCTGATAGTGTTTGTGTGTGTGAGTGGGTGTAAGTGTGTGTATGTGTGTGAGTGATTGTGTGTTTGAGTGTGTGCGATTTATTTATGTGAGTGATTGTGTGTGTGTGAGTGTGTGAGCTTGTGTGAGTGATTGTATTTTTGAGTGTGTGTGATTTATTGTGTGTGAGTGATTGTGTGTGTGAGTGATGGTGTGATTGTTTGGGAATTTGTGTGTATCTGATTGTGTGTGTGTTTGTGTGTGTGTGTGTGTGTGTGAGAGAGAGAGAGAGTGTGACAAATTGTTTGTGTGTTTGAGTGAGTATGTCAGTGTAAGTCAGTGTTTAAGTGTGTGTGTAAGTGTGTGTGATTTAGTTATTGAGTATGTGTGTGTGTGTGTGTGAGAGAGAGAGAGAGATTTTGAGTGAGAGTTTGTTTATGATTGTTTGTGTCAGTAAGTGTGTGTGTGATAGTTAGTGTGTTTGAGTGAGCATGTGTGTGTGTCGGTGGTTGTGTGTGTGAGAGACTGTGTGTGAGTGGAAGAGTGTAAGTGTAAGTGTGAGTGTGTGAGTGTGTGTGTGACATTATGAGATGACCACAAGAGAGTCCAGATATTTAATGGCGCGCCACTGACCCAACATTTGAAACTTTTATTTTACGTTTTTTTTTTTTGAAATTTTGTTCGTAGGTTCCTTAAATGAGGGGACAGCACGGGTTCCAGACAGTCCAAGCAGTGGTGATCACAAATCCCGGTAATTTTTTTTTACTTCTTGATTAACATAATGTCGTATAATGTATTTATCCAAGAAGAAAACGAATATATGAATCATTTGTAAACAACATAAATCGTGAATAATTTGTAAAAACATGAAGAGTGCATAATGTATAACAACATAAATAGTGCATAATTTGCATCGATTGGGGCGGGCCCCTCTAATCGCACGTATAAATCCTTTAATAACATATTACTGAGCCCGTTGGAGCCCTTCACATGTGCTGGTAACCTCGCCTGTAAGCGGCAATACCTCACCTATAAGAGGCCCCCACCTCACCTGTAAGCGGCCCTGACCTATTCATGAAATAAGATTCTGGTATTAGCAGTCACCAGGTACGACAAAGTGCGGTAACCCGCGTTTTGTACTGAGTGTTGACTTATAAAAGCAAGTACACTCCCTTTAAAGAGATGACACCCCCCCCCCCCTGCTTTTTTTGTCTTCCTATGATCACTTTTCTTTACTAATCTTTGTCAACATATGTTAAAGTTACATAAAGTGATTTCAGCATCATAGCACCACGCGCCACCAAAACCTCTCTTTAATCTAGCTCATTGCTGTTTCTCATTAAACACAATTCTACAACAAGATGTTTCCCGGTGTGACCACTTACTTCGACTGCAGATCGAGAGGTCCCTGGTTCGAACCCGGGTGTCCCCTTGACAATATTTTTTTTTATCGTTTTCCACAACTTTGCCTATTAAGAAGGTGGGCGGTGCCCTGACGTACGCAGCCGCACTGTGACTTCGGCGATTGGGTCATTGTGGTCAGTACGAGCTTTGAGATCTGAGTTAACAGGCAGACGAGCTCTGGTCTGTTTTTATTTTTCACCAACACCATTCCTTTCCATTTCTGACTCGGAATTCAAAGAGATATGGAGACAAGATGTGCTATTTTATTTTCAAGTGGGGCTTAATAAAAATAATAAATATAGACAATAAAAGAATTAAATAAAAAAAAACAGACTTTTTTTAAAAATTGTATAAACTATACAGAAATAATATTGATTCAAATAAAGCGTGGGCGCCAGTTTCTATAAATTAATAATCCAAATTTGGCGCTCACGTTTATCTTTTTAAGGCAATATAAATTTCTATAAATATTTATACATTTTGTTTAAAGCTTTATTTTAAAGAAAAGTATATATATATATATATATATATATATATATATATATATATATATATATATATATATATATATATATATTTATACAAACGGTAAATTATATTGTTAATTTAGAGATGTTTTGTTTTTTTCTCAAATCAAACAGGATGCCCATAAATTGGTTCAATTATCAGGCGTCAAGTGATGAATGTCCTTCCCGTCAACAAGTTGTGGCGACTTTAGGTGACATTGGTGATGTCACTATGACAACAAACATCTTGTACTGTTCAGGTACTGACATCTTATAGTATGTACTCTACTTGTATATGAGTAGAAGTACTCGGGCTCAGAGACCTGAGCCGTCATTGGCGTGGACCTGAGGGGAATATAGTTTGCTGAGACCAGCAAGGGGAATATAGTTTGATAAATCCTAAGGTGAATATCGCTTGCTGGGGCCCTGGTGTGAATATCGCTTGTTGGGGCCTTCTTATGAGGTGAATATCGTTTGCTGGGCCCCATGGTGAATATAGTTTGCTGGGCCCTTTGGTGAAAATAGTTTGCTGGGGCCCTAAGGTGAATATCGTTTGCTGGGGCCCTAAGGTGAATATCGTTTGCTGGGGCCCTATTGTGAATAAAGTTTGCTGGGGCCCTAAGGGGAATCTAGTTTTCTGGGGCCTTAAGGTGAAAGTCATATAAGAGGCCGATAACAAACAGTTGTTACACATGTACACAAACTTGATGCTTTAAAAATAAATCTTTACGTTTCGACAAAATTCTTAATTTTTACTTAAACGAAAGAACCAATAAATTAATCCCTTTTAAACTTAATTGAATGTACAGTTACGTAGATCGCTATTGGTTGGTTATTTTCAAACACTTCAGTGCAGAGGTTATCAAAATGTTGACATTTCGCGACCCCCTTCCCATCAGGGGGTCGGTCGCATCATAGAACCAGTGCTTTAGCATGAGTTAAACAAACTAAACCACTAGCGGTAGTATGGAGTGTAGGTCGTCACACTTCATTGACCACGTGATAACAATGTTTGTTCTATTTTTAACCCCCACCAGGTTACCTGGGTCTGACGATATCATTCATGGCGTTTCTGGCTGTCTTCTTGGTGACTTTCTTGTGTGAACAGAACCAGTGGATGTATTTAGTATAGTGATAGTAACAGAACCAGTGGATGTACTTAGTATAGTGATAGTAACAGAACAATTGGATGTACTTAGTATAGTGATAGTAAACGAACATATGGATGTATCTAGTATAGTGATAGTAACCGAACAAATGGATATATTTAGTATTTCGACCAACAGTCATTCCGTGTTTCTATAAAATTGGATTGCAACGATTGACAGGCTGGACATCTGAACTTTGAACTTTGATCCACACCCCCTCCCCCCACCCCACGTCTGTTTCTACAGCTCTACCCAGAGAATTTATTCAATGGGTCATTTCATGTCAAGTCAACCAGTGGTGTTCACCCGACCCTCTCAGATCTTCCTGCCTAAGTACCCCCAAATATCTTTGCCAGTCTCTGCCAAGGGCCACCTATCACCTTTGTCATGGTGTGTATTGTTTGAGTGAACTCCAAAAATAATATGCTATTTTTATAAGTGCGAAGTTGTGACATAGTGCGGGCAGGGCCGCAGCCAGATATTCTGGGGCCTATGACAAGCTATGACAACGGGGCCCCCCCTGAACCACTTTCCTCCCTACATTGCAACTAAATAAATACAATTAAATACATTTTCAAAGTGATGGGGCCCACAAGAGGCTATTAGCACCTGATAATATTTTTCAGGTTGCCTCCCCCAGTTTCGCGGCTGACCTGGGGCAGAAATGCTCACCGTGACGTCACACAAAATATACTCCAAGCTAGCGAACGGGGTAGTTGGATGGAAGCTTTGAAAGAGAGAAGAAAGAATAACAAGGCGTTGGTTATGCGAATTTGTAAGAATAGTGTATTGAACAGTTGTACTAACCATAGGTTCATGTAATACATTAGTATTAACTAGAATTATTTATTGATTTCAGGTGTCTCTTTAATTCTGTATTCAAGTAAAGTAATAAAGTATAACCAAGCAAGTAATAAAGTATAACAAAAAAAATAAAGTCAAACTACTAAAGTAATAAAGTACTGAAGTAATAAGCTAAAGTTGTAAAGTAAAAGTGCTAAGGCAATGAAGTAAAATAATAAGGTAAAACGTACTAAAGTAATAAAGGAAAGTCATATTGTAAATCAACTAAAGCAATAACGGTTAAGTAATAGAGTGGACTAATGGTGTAAAACAATCTATCCCAGAAATATGGCTTACTCGGAGGCGCATTATGATGGGAACGAAAGTAGTGAAGATGTCCTAATTTCTTGCATTCCTATGATTCCAAACATTTCAATTTGAAAATTGCTATTCACTATTCGTTTCGCATTGCAAACTCCTTTAACGAAGCTCACGGCTAGACTTAAGAATTGTGTGGTATTGATCTAGACATTTCTTCTTGCATGGACAATTATATGTTGCCTGGTCAAGATTCTGCAAACCAGACAATTTGTACACATACATAAATAATGGTACAACCAAAACATATGGTATATCTAAAATTTTTTCATTAATAAACATAATAAATTTAGAAACGAAGATCCACCCAATAGAACTCATTTTCCTTTGTTTATAGTTTTAAATGATTGATAAATATTTTTGTAAAATTTGTCTTTTTTTTTAATATTATAAACAGAATTAGAAACAAGGGCTTTCTCAATACTTACTATTACAATACATAGTGCTTATCCACGGCAACACGTGGCTGGGTACAGCTAGTTACAAATATAAAAACAAATTGTCCCGGTAGTTGTTCATAAATGCCAGCAAACATATTATCATCGCATCCTTATATACGTAACTCAGGGACTTCATTTATATCAATAATTGTTCTCCTATTATAAAAAAAGGAAATATTCAGTTTTAAAGGAAAATTAATGTGATTACTGTTTCACTGTAACTGAAATTCTTGTTTGATTTATTTCAAGTCTTTTTACATCGAGACAGAGTCGCTCCCTGCAGTCTCTCTCTCTCTCTCTCTCTCTCTCTCTCTCTCTCTCTCTCTCTCCCCCGTCCCCCAACACATCCTTAAGTGTAATCATTTTATTGACAGGCTTCTGTGTAAAAGACCAAGATAAGGAAGTCAGTTTTACTATATTGGAGTTACAATAATTCTGTTATAAAGTTTACGACAATCCTGCAATAAAGATTACTACAATCCTACAATTAAGAGTTATCCGGCTGTGGGGTAAATAAAGGAACAAAGATGATTCAATTAAAGGCATGTGCCCACAGTGATTTCAAAATTCTAACTGAATCATTTTCTGTAAATCAATATAAACTTCAAATCTTTCGAGTTCGGAATCACGTCTCTATATAAATTGTATAAAATGGATTAATACGTTCATGTATTAACGGAATTTTCAAACAAAGGCCAAGTGGGAGAGTTAAATGACCAACACTCTGACAAGTTTATGTAATTAAATAAAAAATAAAATAAATAAATGTAAATAGGAAACAAAAAGAAAAATTAGCCCTCCTACGAAAACCTTTAAGAGAGTTTAAGGCCAGGGCATCCTTGCAGCGTTAAAGAAGCCCACGAAAATCTTAGCAGAGTTATGGGCTTCTGACATCCTGATATCGAAATAAATCGCCAAGTGTTGTAACAGCAGCATGGCTTCCCACCACCTCCCATATCTGGTGTGTCTTAGAACCAATAAAGCCACCATGATGTTAAAGCACCTTACAATGACGCAAAAGAAAAAAAAAAATATTTCGTTCAGAATTTCACGGGTTTCCTTTTGTTGTGTACTGAAACTTTCAGAAAGCCAATGTATTCAAATTCACAATGAATAAGAAATAGAATGATTGAATTAGAAAATAAACAAAAAGAATAAAAGGTGAAATAATAAAAGTTTATTTCATTCTTTCTAGTACAATTGACTTTTCTAATGCCATATTTATATTTGACAAAAAAGTAAAACAAAAATAGCAGCAAATCAAACCAAGTCAGCTTGTGAAAGGTGTAACTTATAAATCAAGTACTTTAGTAGACCACTTGATGCTAAATAAATTTACGAACATTTTTGGTATTCACCTAACTGGGCCCAGTTCTAGCAATTCCGACCATTTCCGAATATTGGATTCATGGGCCAGGTCACCATGGGCATGCAGGTAATTTTTTTCTGCAAATTTCACTTTTTATTCGAGTTTGTTTAAAGACATTTTCCTAATACATTCATCAATTTCTATTTTTGTAAAATATTTTTAATATTTGAGTAGAAAATCAACCCATAATACTTATAATTGTTATAAGGACTTCTAATTATGATGTTAATAACACACACATATTATATATATATATATATATATATATATATATATACAATACATAACTACATACATATATTATATGTACCCTGGAAAACCTTTGCTTAAAGCTATATCCCCTTAGGCTTGATCGGTAGGCTAGGTTATTTTTGGTTTCGGGCAGATCCGAATTTTAAAATGATTGTATCTAAAAACTGAATACTGTTGTTTAATTTTTTACTTTCGATTTGAATGCAGTGCCTAAATCGCTCATATATATATATATATATGTATAAATATAAATCTAGATGTCTTCTTTCCGCAATAAAAAAGAAGTTTGGCTTTATCTACAGTATAGTACTCATCAGCAGATGAAGTGCGATCTATCTGTTACTATAACCTCGGCATGAAAAAGCGGACATGCGGCTAGCACATACCGCCTCAGCCACTCCCTTACTCCCCCCATGCTTAAGCTCAAACAATCCATGCCTGAAAGCTGCGTGACTTGGGGACTTTCACCAGGACCTGAAAAAAATCACTGAGATTCGAAACCTGGACCTCTCCGGTCGACAGTCAAGCGCTCTACATCACACGGCCACCCGACCCCCTTTCTTTCTGTAATGATTTCCCAATTAATTAGAAATAATTTTTAAACATATATTTAAGTGACTGTGCTTTTCGGATTTATATGTCCCCTTTACGGATGGCTGAATGGTATAGATGCTTGATCTGTCAACCTGAGAGTCCGGGGTTCGATCCTCGGTGAGAACCATGGGAATTTTTCCAGGAAGTGTGCTTCGAAAGTCGATCCACGAAATCCACCCAGCTGTAAATGGATACCTGACCCTAAGAAGTTAGGCGGTGCGGTGATGTGCTAAAGCAATCAGCAATCCCTTCATGGTGCTGATAGTTAGATGTCAGGATGAACTCGCACACTTCATCTGCCCTGATAGTCCTTTAGGGCTATGGGAACGCTCTTTATGGATGCAGCTGAGGTAGCAGGTGCTTGACTCGTCCATCTCGAGAGATCCGGATCTGACTCACTCAGTTATACCCGGTAAGGGAATTTCGCCCGATCCTAAAAACCAAAATTGTTCAAGAAAGTCCCTTCCCATCTTTAAATGTCACCTTGAATTAAGTTGCTGGCAAGAAAAGTATTCTGGGTCTTGTGGGGCTAAATCGACAAACTCCGCAGTATATGCCGTGACAGAACATATGAATTGTACACTTCATCTGCCCCCTATAGTTCTTAAGGGCTAAGGAAACGTTTTAGAATAGGGGGGTTCCTATTTAAGGAGGCAGGGCCCCCACCTTTCCATATGTTTTAGACGCCTCTGAAAGCTTAAGTGCAAATATGGACACCATTTTATTTCAGAGCAGATTAGATAGGTAGACAATCTAAGGGACCTACAATATTCTAGATTAGTCTCATGGATACTTGTGTTTCTAAAAATAAGCATTACTTACGCTGTCTCTACAACAAACCGTTTTAACTGGCTGTCATATTGGTTTGGTAGCAGCTGGTTCCGCGAGTATATATGGTATATATATATATATAGTCAAATCAAGACTTAGTGGTGACATCAGTTCCAGTTTTCAGCAGTTTCAAATCGTCTTAGTGGGAATTCACTCGTCAGGTAAGGTCATTATTTAATTTTTATCATTTAGAGCTATTTCGGAAGTGAAGGTTACGCATAGTAGGTTTATAAGCATTCACCTCTGTAGGGTTTTGACATACGGCGACGCGAGATTGAGACCAATTAAGTAATAGAACACCTGACATTAGGGAGAGAACCAGATTAGGTGCTAAGCCCGGCCCTGGCCTAGATCTGTTGTTCTTCTGATAAAATACAGCTTACTTATAATCATATTATAACAAAACAAAGCCTTCATGGCAAAAAAAAATGAAAGTTACAGCATTAATTATTTTCAATATATAAACTGGATATATAGGTTTACGGTTTATTTATTTATTTATAGGTAAAGGGCAAAACTCATTTTGGAAATCTTTTGCAAATAAATTGATGCATTTTTTTTTCACTTAGTCATGTTCCAGAAGTTAATCGAGAAAATGTGCAAATTTATTTTCGCCTGACCGTGTTAGTGGTACTAGTATGAGGTACACCAATCCACACAAAACTTCGTACAGATAATATGCATTTTTAAATTATTTTTTTACTGTTCCGATTTATTTTTAATCTTAGTAAAATTTTTATAGTTTACGTTAATATAAATAGCAATAGATATATAGAGATATAGTATATATGCATCATATATATAATACCATCGAAATCCAGTGTGCGTTAAATTGAAAGTAAAGAGTTAATACACAAATAGTATTCCAGTTTAAAATAAATTATGAAAAAATCGGATCTGCCTGAAATTAAAAAGAATCTAGCCTACTGATCAAGCATAAGGATTATAACTATATGCAAAGGTTTTGGCACGGTACAGCTAGTTTATTTTCTGGGGAATTAAATATAAAACAAATAATAAAGACTTCTAAACACATTTTAAAAAAATATGGATTTACAAATAAAATATATGCTTTCGTTTTGACCAACGTACTTATATCAAACACAGACATTTGTCATTATAAAGATAAAGTAGCTGAAGTATTTTATATACATTTTTGTTAAGCGAATTTTTGTTCTTTCTGATAGCGCTTGTGAGGGAAAAAACGAATCAGTGCGAATGATGTAGGCGTTGACCATTACACATAATCTGTGCTAAACTCTCTCCAGTGAGTTGACAGACAGGGGAAATAATTATGTAACAATTCGTATTGACAGTGCGACAAGTTCCAAGTTCGGTGAGTTGCATATGAAAAATTGTATGCAGTTAGGGGGTAAATTAGCAAAATGATATTTAATCTTTTTATTATATATCTTATTAGCATTAAAATGTGCTTTTTGAAGTTTTTTTTTTAAAGTTTTTTCTCTTAAGAATACTTGATTAATTAAGATGTAATTTATTTAATTAATTTAAAGAAAAATGAGATCATAACTTCTCATGTCATATAGTACTAGTACTATAGTTATGTCCAAAATTATGATGTTATGTCAAATTATGAATTTATAACTATTTAAGTCTACACAATACATTAATATGTGGATTGTATCACTTGATAATCACAATGATAGACAAAATCAGGAAAGTTATTTAACCAATATGTTATAAGTAATGCATGAATTGCATACCGTGTCCTAAGCAGTTCTCTATTATTACATATTCTTTTATAGAAACTAATTTCCTACTTATGAAGATGTATTACTACTAAAAAAAATGTAAAAGGTACATTAAAAAGAGGCCAAATGAATTTCAGAGCATACCTACTAAAATAATATTTAATCAGTTTGATAGGCAGTATAGCTATTAATGAAATAATTTTTTTTTTATTTATAAGGCAGATTTATATTATAATAATTTCTATGTATTTCTTTGTCTTTTTATCCTTTATAAAACCCCAAATGTATTCTAATGAAGGTGAAATTTTTGTTTGCAATAAATAGCATTATGATTTAGGACCAGAGGCTTTCTGATTCAAGGCAAACCTCTGAACACTAATATTTAGATAGATGTAGAAAGGGAGGATGCTTGGAAAGGGTTCCAACTAAGAATGGAAAAGGAACTTGATTTTTTATTTCATTTTGCATTTTTCTTTTGCATTGGACTCTATTGTTTATTCATAAACCACACATATGCGAATAAGCCCACTCTGCTCATCACCACCACTTTAGACTTAAGAAGTTATAATAAATTCAATCTGCATTAGATATATTTTTTCAAAGGCCTTTTCTCACAGGGTATCAATTGGTTCCCAGGTGTGTTAATTTTAAAGATATAAAAAGATTACTGGATATTTTCAATATCATTTCATCAAATTATTTTTTACGCTTTTTTCCCCCACAATGCTAATTCAATTTTATAACAAAAGTTGTTTGTTGAATGGACTTCAGAACTTTGAGAAATATCTTTTTTTTTCTTTTACTTATTTAAAAATGTAAACATTGTATCAAAATTTCAACATAAATTGTCGGCCAACTCTAAGAATGTAAAAGAAAAATCTAAAGAACATCTATACAATTTTCATCTACAAAAATTCTTCTTAGAAAATCAATACCTCTTTTTATTTTATTGTTATAAATATAACTTATGCTAGCAGATTCTTATATGTTGCAGCTCACGCCACACTTACTTTGACAAACAAGAAATAGCTGAAAGAAATGATGCTGATGAGGACGAATTCATCAACTGAATGTAACCTTTAAATAGGAATGCTGTTGAAAAATATAAAGTAAGTTTTTTTTGTTTTACTTTGCAGTTAATTCATTTTATCTTATTTTATTAACCTGTCTCGGATCAATGAAAGTGTGATGTTTTGTAGTGAAAACTTTTTTTGTTACAGAGTAATTATTAGATGTTGTTTGAAGGATTTCTCATCTTCACTTCATATGAAGCACAGAAGGTTTCATAAAATGTCATCTCACCGCCTTTTGATAGTTAACAGACACATTAAAAATCCTTTGGTGAGAATTTTTTTTTATTTCGATTAAAAGGATATATAGATTTTACTAGCAATGATTGATGTAAAATAAGGATTCATTTAAATAGTACTGTGGGCTTTTAGTGCTCATTTCATATGTTAAAATGGAGTTTGTATGTTTTTAGTAGCTCCACCATACATGTAGAGTGTTTATTTTGGTTAAAATGTTTTTATCTTTAGTTTACCTTATAATAGTTATCTTACCTTGGCTTATAACAAAACCATCTCTTCATTTTTTAGCGGAATGAGATGCTAAGATGAATTATTCCTGTATTTTCTCTTTTTTTTTTCCCCTTATTACAGAATATATGTTGTATGTCCTCCAGTTCAGTGCAGTTAGAAATTTCTAAGAGTAAAGTCTTGATTGATGAAAAAGTTCAGATCAAAGTCAATGCACTGGGTAAGGGGCAAAAAGTTACACTCCAAGCTTACATGACTGAAGGAGAAAAACTGTTTGGTGCCTGTGGTCATTTTGTAGCTGATGATTCTGGATGTGTGGACACTTATAAAGATTTCTGCCATGGAGGAACATTCAAAGGTATCCGTTTTATAACAAGCTACAAGATTTAAAAAAAGACTATCTTTTTTTTTTTAAATTTATTTATAGTCAAGCAAATAATGAAAGCAAACCAAGGCATTAGGTACATAAAAATTAATACAACAAAAATCTATCTTTAATTCAATGTAAGAATATTTGCCACTTTTCATTATCTAAATTTGTGCCATTGGCAATAACATTCCTTAGAAATATTTCTTTCTTTGTTTAATGAATTTGAATATAATAACATTGTCTAAGTCTCAGAAAACAGCAGCAGCTTTGGGGTGGTGATAAATGCAACCAACCTATGTTTTTGTCACCTAGTAGTTACAAATTTAAAATCTTGCCATCACTTTCATCTGCTTTAGCAGGCTTTTCAGTTTAATAATAATACACACCCTCAATTTTAATTGTTATTTCCAAAATCAGTCATATTTATAATTCATGAGCTCTAATAATTTATTGCTTATCAAGCATCTCCTAATACTTAATCAGTTAAGTCACTGAAAAGAATGTAATTTAGTTTTCCCTAAGGCTGGACTGACATTTTTATTATTGATAAATATGTCGGAGTTCCTTCTTTACAACTGTTATTTATATATAAATATTTTTTTTTTGCTAAAAGTTTATAGCTATTGGCCACCATACTTGTTATTGGCTTTCATTTTTTAGACAATGGTAGAGGAATTTTTAAATGGTGATCTGCATTCTTATTATTAATATTCTGTGATGGCTACTTGGTGCTGTCAGGGTAGTTGAATGAGGCAGTTGCTCCTCTTAGAAACTAGGGCTAATAGTAGAAAATATGGCATTAAAAAGACATTACTGTACATACCATGTTTTCTTGCTTTGTACAGGTTCAGATCCAATGGGTCTTTTCTGCAGTATGACTACAACCCCAGGAGTGAAGCCAGGAAGATTAATGAAGATGGATGTTATGTCCCCTTACAATGTTACCATATCAGTGCACAATGGCTTTCTTGAGTTTGATTCACTCCCATGGTGTGACGCCACATCTTGTTTAGCCTCCTGTCAATTACAGCGTTACTATGCAGCGCCAGGGGTTCAGAGGTTCCCACTTGAAGAGAATGGACTCCATGGAACTCTTCTAACACCATCTGGTAAAAATCTTTTTTTTTCCTTATGTTTTTTCTTTTTTTTTTTAAATTCTGGAAAACTATTTCCATTGCGTGTAAATTTGTTAATAATATCCAAATCATTCATTTATAGAAAACCCACAGTTTTTTAAGTTAAAGTCTTCTTTTGGGTGCAGATGGTTTGGTCTAACAAAATTTGTAAAATAAATATTTTGCAGTGATATTTATAACATCCACGTATTTGTGTATACATATGCTTTAAAAGTCAATCAGCAATTTGTGATATTAAAAGGGCTTTTTAATTCAGTCATAACATTTCTTATGAGATTAACAAATTTATAAAACATTATGCAAATGACATGCAAGAAAGATGGTGACGAATGACTAAAATTTAACGAACTTCTCTTAGACATCTATAGATGTTTGAAATAATAAAATAGGGGCATATTTATTGGCGTTTTAAAATGAGATTTAGCTTTACATATAAAATAATTTCATATAGCGTTTAATTAAATATGAGGTATAAATTAATTTTTCTGCCATTGATAAACAGGAGATGGACCTTTCCCTGCAATCATCAATGTTTTTGGCCTTGGCGGTGGAATTTTAGAATTCAGATCTGCATTGTTGGCATCACATGGTTTTGCTTCTTTAGCTATAGGCTATGTTGGCCTTCCAGGTTTGCCACAAAATGAGATGGAATTGGATTACAATTATTTCTTGGTGAGTGATTGCTTTTATATATTTAAAAAAAATATTTGTATAATTATATTTACAATTTTTAAACATTTCTTGATAAAGGTGATTATTAAGTGTTGATGTGGCCACTTTCAAAATGGAGAAGTTTATTGGCAACAACATTTTTGCTACCAGGGATTTATCAAGTGTTCTGAGACAATTCTGCCCACCTGATTCCGAATATGTAAATGAAAATTGTGTAGATATCCACACAAATTAGATATCTTTGGAAAGTTCATTCATTTCCAAACATTTTGATGCAAAATAAACGCAGTAATCTTTCAAAACCTTTGTGTAACTTGAAAGAAAAAGGAAACATTTTCAGACTGTTATGTGTTAAATAACCTATTTAGAATCAGAAGGTTAAATGTATCTTAGAACAATTGTTAAATCCCAGGTAGCAAAAAAAAAGTTTCATTTTGTTCTCTGGTTTAATTTGTAAAACATAAACAAAAGAGTGACAGTAATTATAAAAATTGAATAAGATAAATATCTGAATTATTATAATAACTTTTTGGGTTTAACTTCACAGAAAATATTTGACTGGCTAGCAAAGCACCCTAAAGTAGATGCCACAAAGCTAGGTGGCATTGGCTCCTGTGTAGGTGCAGGCTACTTACAGTTTCTCACATCTATGAGGCCTGCAGTAAGTAGGTGCACTATTTCTAGTATTCACTCTTATTGATAAATCTGTAATAGTAGTTAAGAAAATAATGAATAGCAAAATTTCACACACATGTACAACGGGTTTTAACCCATGCTAGCCCAACTCACTTTTTGGATTAGGCTACTACGGTTTTAAATGCTGCTTGCATAAATATTTAAAATATTTGAAGCTTTTGTGCGTCGTGCCAGCAACAAAACCCCTTATAATACTGACGTTACAGAAAAATTTAATCTTTCCAATTCCAATTTATTAGTACTTTAAATAGTTTATGTGATTTTAAACATTAAAAGCAATTCACAAATGGTCACAATATAAAAATCATTCATTTTTTATGTTGGGTTGTAAATTTTATAGCTTAATGTTAACATTTCATATATACCATTTTTTCACTAAAAAATATTACTTCACTGACTAAAGGGGAAACTACGTATAATTATTCCATAAATTAATGTAATGGAAGATTAGAAAATAAACTGTCCTTGGCTAAATAATATTTTAGTCATAAAAGAATCTTTTCTGGTTAACCATCATTTATTTTAAAAATAGATAATGCTGGTCATTCATTGGTCACTTTCAGAATCAAAGAATTGTTTTACTTTTTTTTCTTAAATTTGTTTTTCTAGTTTACAGTGTCCAGTATTCATATTATTCCACTATACTCTTTCTGAATGTTTCCAGATGAAGTGTATTGTTACCGTCAACTCACCTGGAATGGTGATTGGGAGAGACCAGATCGTTGAGGGTGAATCAATCGAATCAGGAAGTTTTAAATTTGACCGCATTAAGGTCGTGAATGATTTAGTCTATTTCAGGAGCATGTTTAAAACTGGAGACATAATGCCAGCTTGCAAAGTAAGTTTGCATGAAAAATTTAATGGACAATTTAAAAAAAATTAATAGTTTATATTTTGAATATTTTTTTTAACTGTTACTGTTTAGATATTGGTGAAATGTATCAGTCATATCTTCAAAATCTTAGTCCAAAATAAAAAAAAGTTTAATATTTGTGAACATTATTGCCAATATACCAGTAATTCACCATAGTTCATTTATATTCGCCAATGTAAATTACATCATTTAGTCATCACCGCTCTTCTTGGTAGTAACCGCTCAGTCTATTAACACAACTCACTATTCTCCACAGTTGAGACCAACAACCTCAGTACAATCTTCCCCACCCTCCTTTCTTTAGTCATTTCCTCCTTTACACCATCCACACCAATATTCACCCATAAGTATTTGCACATTCTTAAGATGCAAATCACACTCATCTGGACTTAACCACATATTTAAAAGAAGCCAACCAGTATGACAATATTAGAGGAAAATATTTTTTTATGATTTCATTTTGTGAGCTTTGCTTCCTCATTAAGCCTTCTTGAAAATTCACTCTGCAGAGCTGGCGGCATGGTGCCAAGACGTTGGCCATACAAGGCCTTGATGACCAGTGTGTCAATCCATTCCTGTTGGACATATTTAAAGAACAGATTCCACCAGAGTTTAAAAACAATTTCACATATATCACCTATCCTGGTGCCGGTCATTTGATAGAACCACCATATGCGCCACGATGTGGAACCAGCTACAATAAAATTTTCAGTAAGTCAACAGTAGTTTTTTTAATTGTAACAAGTAGTATCTGGTCTCATAATCCTGTTAATATCTGATTTTATAAACTTTTACCCTAAATACTGTACAGCCGCAGAGACCAAATAAGTAATATTGAGTATAAAAAAAAACAAAAAAACTTAATATCTACTTACTAGACTAGTGACCAGAGATGGGGTACTTGGGACTTGTTTTACCGAGTACCTGTACTCTTGCACCTTGGGTATTTTTTTATTCACAGCCTTATTTTTTAAAAACATATGTACTTGTATTCGTACTTGCACCTTGTGTACTTGGACTTACTTGGTCATTCATAGGAAGATCTCTACCAGCTAAGTAACTGAAGGTTTAACTTTTTTCAGTTAACAGCAAAAGTTTAAATAAGTAAAAAGGATTTAGTTAAAAGTGTAGTTGTAACAAATTTTTATTAGTTACTAACTAAAATGATTAACTAAAAATATTTATAGCGACTTTCAGAATATTTACAAAAAACTTTACATTCTCTTGCTTCATCATTCAAGTGAAAATTATATCGATATATTTTACACTCTTTTGGCTTCATCATCTAAGTGAAAATTATATCGATATATTTTACACTCTTTTGGCTTCATCATCCAAGTGAAAATTATATCGATATATAGCTGTACAAGGGAGAGATGGGCCAGATGGAGTTCAATTAAATGTGTTGCATTTAGGAAATGGTTTTATCGGACATTAAACAGATTGTTTTGATTTGAATTCCTCTGTCTATATTTGTGATGCATCTAGAGATGTGACTTGCTAAGAAGTACTACAGAGTTCATGACATGTCCATCACGTCATGCTGGTTACTCTCTAACTGCTTCAAGTGGCCACAAGATTAATAACTCCCATTTTCCTATCAGTAATTCCCTCATGTATGAACATTATTTTATCATGAGAATTTTTTTCAATCAGTAGTCCCCTATTTAATAAATATTTTGATCATCACAATACATAAAATAAAAATTAAAGTTTACTTTGATGCTAAATATCCTTGAAATAATACAGGCTTACATTATGTGTTAAATAATTCTCTATTTCCTTTTTCTAGAAATGAACATGTTGTGGGGTGGTAATGACAAACAGCACTGTCAAGCACAAGAGGATTCCTGGCCAAAGATATTACAGTTTTTTAATCAACATTTAAAACAATGATTCCAATGTCTTGTTATAATTGTTTCAGTAAAAAAGAAAGGAATTTTTTGTTTTTACTTTTCAGAATAAATATTTATCTCAATAAGATGATGCAATAATGAATTATCAATCAGAATGCAATCTCAGAGACCCTGTTATGATATTTGTAATAGTGAATAATGATTTGTACATTATTACCTATTGAAATGTGAATTATTTACCTTTTCTTTGCCATTAGTGGCAAAGCATACTTACTTATACGACAGTGAATGCTTTACTACAGTGTTACTGTATTCCTTGAAACATTTATATGGCAATGAGTGCTTTACTACAGTGTCACTGTATTACCTTGAAACATGTATAAGGCAGTGAGTGCTTTTTAAAATGTCACTCAATTGTAAAAATCCAATTTTTTAGTTGTTCAAAATATTGTCAACTGTATGTGGTCGGCAGTATGTATATTAAAGTTCTAATGTTCAGATATTGTTGATGAGTGTCTAGTCAACTGTATGTGGTTGCCAGTATGTATATTAAAGTTCTAATGTTCAGATATTGTTGATGAGTGTCTAGTCAACTGTATGTGGTTGCCAGTATGTATATTAAAGTTCTAATGTTCAGATATTGTTGATGAGTGTCTAGTCACGAAATCGAAAGAATACTCTTCACAATGTCCTTTGAAAGGTTTTAAAATACTTCTGGAATGAACTCAAATGTTGTACAATAAATCCAAGGGTCATTAACTCACATCTGAGCTTGTCATCATTTAAAAAAAAAAAATTGCCAGTTTCAGGAGTAAAAATATGTTCATTTGTGAAATATGTATAATTTAAGCTGAAATTAAAAACAGATAAATCAAAATGCCTATGTAAAAAATGTTATATCTTTATTATGCAATTGTTAATAATGAGGAATTGTTTGTATGAATTATTTCTGATGTTATTATGTCAATAATTGTTTTAAAATATTTCTAAGAACAGGAGTTTGGTGAAATGTATAATATTATTAATTTTCTATTGTATTATTTTACTTGTGTGAAGTTTTTTAAAATTTTATGTAGATAAATTAATACCACATCATCGGTGTTGAAAGATACTTTTAACTTTAAACTAAAATTGAAAACATTTTATTATTTAGTAAACGTTTCTAGTCAACATATCCCTCTAACTTTTTTTTATTTCAATAAGTCCAGTTAATCAGACAGAGGATTATACCATTCAGTGTTTTAAAAAATATTTTAAAATGTAACTGTTTTTAGTCGTAATTGAAAACATTTTATTATACAGCAAACTTTTCTTATCAAACACATCCTTCTAATTTTTTTTAAATTTCAATATGTCTGTATTATCAGACAGCTGATTATATCATTCAGTGTTTAAAAAAATCCACCAAGTTTTTAGAAAAGTATACAATACTAAAGAGGAAATAAAAAAAAACTAGATCAACGTTTAGCTTGGCCAGTTTTATCTTCGTTATAGAATATTTATTTTAATGTTTTTCTCATGAGAAAAAAAAATACCAGTTAACATATTAGAATACTTAACACTTCGATATGATGGTGTATCATTTTAGTTGTCCTTTTAATATTACCAGATGAGTAACTAACCCCCATATTAGCGTTGTGTACAACTTGTAAACAAAGTTTCTTTTATAGTGAAAAAGGTTTGCATCTTAAGATATTCAAAAGGGAGAAGAACATTACACACATTTTCAGATATATAATTTTACCAGTGATTAAAAAACCTGTTCTATTGCCCTGGTGGTGAGAATTTTTTTATTGGCATGTACTAAATTGACTAATAAATTACACGTGTTTTTTAAAATTATTTTAAAACCTTTATGCCATTGTAATATAAAATATTTACATTTTATAACAGAAAAACCCGCCATTCTTAATGAATTCATTGAGTTCACAAGATTCATGTTTTAGCTTTATTCCATTGATCAAGTAATTTGAATAGGTGATAGGTTATCGGAGTTCCACTATATGAATCTGCATCGAATGATTGCATTAAGTCATTATTGTATTACAATTAGTTTATAATTTAACAAACAATTAAGCAGTTCATTTAGGACTACATGTAATTTTTTATATCTTAAATAATTAGTTATTTATAAGAACAAATAAAAATCAAGTATGAATTACACAAAACTTTGAATCTTTATGACATATTTTATTCTAGAAAAAAAAAAAAAAGAAATAAAAATAACATATCTCAAGTTTTTTTCCCCTTTTTCTGTTTTGTTTTGGTGACATCATCCAATTCTTGAAGAAATTTTTGACATTTTCCAATCAGGACTTTGATGGCTTCAGATACCAGCACATCAGCTGGTAAAATGCCAGTAGATTCAACTGAAACTATAAAAAGATCAACATTAATACCTCCAACAGTCAAATTCATTTACTTATTTCTTAGAGCTATAACTTCCTGTGTTTGCACATACAATGTAGTACATTAATTAAATAAAAGAAAAAGACATCCTTTCCTCCTTTTAAACTTAATTTTGAAATAATAATTAGCATTGGTACGGGGTCGGTTGGTCATGCAGTGTAGAGCTCCCAGGTTTGAACCTCACCAAGAATATAGGGATTTTTTCAGGTCTGGTGAAAGTACCCAAATCTACCCAGCGTTAAATGGGTACCTGACTTTTAATGCAGGACCAACCCCTTTCTTCTAGTTATTTTATGAAAATCTCTTGTGGAAGAAAACTTTTAGATTTTATCTAACTCTTAGCTTTAACCACAACTTCCAAAATGACATTAAATATGAACAGTTTTTAACAAAAGCAACATATGATTTAAAACTGAATACATATTAACAATGTAAACCCATCATGGGTAACAAAATATCTTTCAAGGTTAACCGTGCAAGGTCTGCATAACACTTTCATTCTGGTTAATGGAAAGATCATGAATCATCACAGCTTACATATAAAATGATCCCTGACTTTCTGGAGTTTGACGCCGTCTTTCAAATCATCATGACGAAACACGTTACGGCTACATGTATCAAGGCGTGGGTTGACCACCCTGGCGACTTGTCTCCCTGAACAAAACAAAAATACCAAATTAACTTCCCTTGAACTTCTGAAGCAATTAATCTAAGAAATGCTGGGTGAATATTTTTTCTATACAAACACCTTAAAGTTGAGCATAAATTTCAATTAACCATCATAGTAACTGGGGGGGGGGGGGGGGCTAGAGTCATATGCTGTAACTATGTTGAACTGTAGAGATCTGTCTTGACTGCTCTTGCATTCCCAAAGCCAGGGTCTCATATTTATCTCTAAATACAAGCAAAATGGTTCTTCTGACTCTGGTACAGCAATAAGAAACATTATTTTTTCATCCCAAGTGAAGTATTTACTTGTGCATGTTTCATTCTTATGATTTACATCAATATCTTTTATTTATGAGCAAAAAAAATCGAGCATTTGAACTTTAAGAAACTAACCCCAGAGTAAACTGCCATAAAAGGTTTATCCATTCATGTGATGACAATTATGAAAGAACATTTTAAATATGGTATTTTAGAAATCTAATTATATAGAACGCATTTGTTTTACTCAGATTCATGCAGTTAAAACGATAACTGTTAGTGAAATAGTAGTACATACCATCGTCAGTCTCCTCCAGCTCTATAACTCCTGGGGAGAAACATTTCTGAAGCTTCTCTGCCTGGTCGTCATAAAACTCTCTCATTAAGTGGATCTCAGGAAGAAGTCTGTAGGATGCTGTGGCTGGAGATATTTTATAAAACTACTATTAGACATTAGAACCAACTAAGCTATTACTAAAACTACTATTAGAAACAACTAAGCTATTACTAAATTACTTTAACAAATAAAACAACAACCACAACTGAGGTGAATGTGCAGAATTACACTATTTAGCAAGGGTATCCACCCATGAGATCATTGACATCTGCATTCCATATTTTTATATTGTAAATGATATGATGAACAGCCACACCAATGTGTGGTTAGGGGGATTGCTTTGGGTTTGCCAGATTGGACTCTAGTTGTAAGCTTACAGTACATTTAATTAATTGGCAGTGGTATAGATAGATATTAATGATTTTGACTTCATGAATTAACATCTTGTACAAATACGAAGCTAAATACTTTTTAGTAATGCTTGTAATGGGAAAAAATTAATTTACCTCGAGATCATATATTGTCAAAATAAAAATAAACAATAGCAGCAGAGCAAAAATTTGGAAATTAGTGAAGCTTTTTGTTTGGATAGTGTAGAGTTGCCAAATTAATTAAATTAAGTTAAACTGTGCAATAACAGTAGAAAAAAAGATAACTCATCATATCACTCAAATATTTATATAAATTATCATTACTGTTTCACCACAATTACCAAAATTAAAAAAGCGGGGGAGATTACGATCAACTGAACAAAGTACTGTATGTGTTGACATTAATTGATAAGAAGTAATCAATACATACATTTATATACCTAGATGGGCACTCACTCACTTTTTTTTGTATGACATAATGAGTTATTTTTATACTTTGTGTGCATGTTGATAAAAGCTTATAATTTTGAAAAATTTCTTTTTTTTTTAATTATACATGTAATCTTAACATTGATGGTGATGTTTTATAAATTTTTTCCACAGCGTTTCGCTGTACACTTTAAAATCTATTTCCTTCTCCACACCACCCCCTGATAAATAAAATCCTTATTAGCGCAGAAACTAGAACTAAACCAGTGACATATTCTTCATCTGCCCCAATATTCTTTATCAGCATCATTCACTGACATTAAATTAAATTGCAAAAACATCTTCAACACCAGAACAGCTGTTCACCAGAGTTATTAAAGCGTCTGAATTTAGCTGACCTACCAACTGGAGAAAACTTTGCATGATCTTTCCCGATACCTTTGACACAGAAGAGTTCCAGATCAAGTTCCTTGAAATGATAAAAAAAAAATAATGTCAATGTGAATTGAATCAATTGTTTCCCCCAAAATAATTCCCTGATTATGCATACGTGATTTTTTTAAATTCTTGTTTAAACTTTTTTTTTTTTAAACTTTACTAGTATCATAAACAGAATGAAATAATTGATCTAACTTACATGCCCAGGTCTCATGGTAGTTATGAGAATGTCTCCATGCACAGGGGAAATCTTTTTGCTTTTCTAATAGAATAAAAATGGCTGATTAATTGAGTAATTCTACAAGATTGGACGGGTGGTCGTGCTATAAGGCACTCGACTGTCGACCTGAGGATCCCTGGTTCAATCTCTGGTAAGGGCCAATGGATATTTCAGGTCATGGCTTAAGTCCCCAGCTATTATCTCCTGTAGTGCCTCCATAGCCATTGCATTATCGGCTAAGGTGGGGTTGAAAGTAGGGCATTATAAAAACCGACCCATTAGTGATTTATAGGATCTAAGAAATTTCATCTCATCCTTACAGGGGACATCACTCACACGATTGGATGCAATTTAAAAAAAAACGTTTTCACATTGAATGTTTATTCTGAAGTGTAGCCCAACTGAAGACTACGCCTGTAAAACTTTTTTTACTCATTAAAGAGGACAGTCTTTTTTTTTAAAAAGGAGGTTGGGGGGGGGGGATTATAACATAAGCGCTCAGCTGTCAACTTGGTGGTCAAAGATTAAATCCTGCTCGAGAGACAGGATTTTATCAGATCCTGGTGAAAATTCCTAAATCCAACCAGCTTAAATTGTCTCCTATGGTGCCTGCATGACCAGTGTACTCTCAGCAATGTTGAAGAGGCAAGGGCGTTGCAAGAACTGACCATTAATGGTTTCACAAGATCTAAGAGATACAGGTTAGAATGGGACAATAAAGGAAACTTTGTTTTTCTGTGCATAATTGATAAACTAGGAAGGATTGGATTTTTGGTATGATATAAAAAAAAACACCTTAATTTGAACTAAGTTTGGCTTAGTGATGTCTGCATTTGTGGTAATAAAGTTCTTTTCAATGTATTTAGCGAGACGATTAAGCCATCACAAATGAAACAAAAAAAAAGGATAGAACTTACTAAATGTTCCTGCCCAGGTAATGGCACCCACTCTAAATCCTTGGTCTGAACTGAAATAAAGGGGTGTTTTAAATGTTGATCATGATGGACTCCAAAATTTTTCTTTAAATATTCACAATGTCAGATTAATCCTGTTAGCTTCAAACACAAGGAATAAAGGCAAATTTTTTTAAAGACCTTTGTGATTTTTATACAAAATATCTGGATCAGTGGCATCAGTAGTGATATTGTTCCTGGTGCACTTGACTTTTAACTTGAACTGAATGGTGTCTTCGCTGGAGGGCTCTTCTGAATCTGTTTAAATATATTTTCAAGCTTAAAATTTAAGTTTACAAAAGAACTGCATAAGTTTACTAAATAATATTTTTTAGAAAAATACGTTCTCTTAAGTATGTTTTCTAGCAAAAAATATTAATAAAATACAATGTAAAAGACAAGGCAAAAAAAAAAAAAAACAAATATAAACATGGAAATTATGGAGCTATTTATAATCGTTAAAGCCTAGTAATAATCCATTGATAAATTAGTCCTATTACTGATGTGTTTGTTTGTTGATGTTTTCTTGTAAAGAAAGTGCACAAGTTTGGTGATGAACAAAGAAATTATGAAATATCTCATTTTATCCTTTAATTGTTATTTGTATCATCCAACCCTGGATACAGCCAATATTACTTGTATTTCTTTTGTACCTGCGGGTCGATATTCAAACAATCTCGGGTCTGCTTTTATGGGAATTAGTCCAAGTCTATGTGCGAGAACTTCATCTTGAAGAATAGATGTATTATTCCACATATGGACAGTTTCAATTGCCATAGTTGGAACCTAAGGTATAAAATTAATACATTATTCAACAAAAAAATAAATAAAAACAATGGCAGTACGTATGTTGTTTGTGCTAGCTACCCAGTTGTGAGTGGGACAGATGGCAGAGTAGTGTAGATACTCGACCGTCGACCTGAGAGTCTTGGGTGAGACCGAGGTGTTATTTGATGCAAAGTCGTCCCACAAGTCCACCCAGTTTTAAATGGGTACCTGACTTAAGTTGGGGAAGTAAGGGCGACTGGGCGTTGTGCTAACCATACAATCCCTTTATATGCAGAGGTTATAGAAACAGATGAATTCTACACTTCATCTGCCCCGATGGCCCAGTAGGGCTAAGGGAACTTGTTACTTTTACCCAGTTGTGAGTTAATTAACCATAAAAGAGAAGTAAGTAGTTATAATAACCTCTGCAAGAAGAATTCTCCTGATGGCATTAGCTATAGCTGCATCTACACCAACCATATCAAATTCCATTTCAATATCTGATAAGTTGATAATGTCAATATGGAATGTCTGAAATAAAGCAAGAAATTTTACTTTGTCAATAATTACGCTGAAAAAAAAAATGTCATAAAAAATTAAATAATTTCCATCCAGTATAAAATAGACAAAAAATTGATCATAACTTTAGTGAATTAGAAAAAATTGTTTTAATAATTTTAGACTGACATACCTCTTCAAATTTTTCTTGACTCCAAGAATCATCATAGCCAGTATAAGTTCCTGGGAAATTAGTGCTGTTAACCTAAATAGATAATAACAAAATATGTATATTTAGCCTTAGGTGGAAAGCACGGACAAATATGTAATATAAAGCAGATAGTTTCAATGTCAATATTTAGGTTAACAAGATATATTCATATAAATAATATGTATATTCATATAGGAAATCGTTAACGACTGTCCACCCATGAGATCAATGGTTCATTCATATGTCATTGCAAAGACCTTATGGCTGTGACATCACACATGCAGCATACTTAGTTAACTTAGAATGAAATGAAATATATAGGATAGGTAAATAATTTTTTTTAAAGAAATTGTTAGCACATTACTTTTCATTTCAGTTTGATTCACATTTAGACTTTTATATCAGGATTTGAAAGAACCATATATTTCATAAGCAAACTGTTATTAACAATTACCCTTAATGTCATACAATCACTTTAATCATAATGAATAAATTGAATTTTGAGTGACACGAAAACACCTAATAATGATTATAAGGCTAATATTAGTAATATTAATTATTCTTTTACTAGACCCAATAAAAAACAATAATAAATTTATATAAAAATATGTGTGTCGGATTTAGATGCCAGATATTTAAAGCTTTCGAAAAAGTTGATAGTTAATAATTTATTAGTATATTCAATATTCGGTCGCGGTGAATCATGAATTGAATATACTACATAATGTACTCATAATGTAGACACTTGAAAAGTGGCAGGTCTGACATAATGAATAAACAAAGGGGGGGGGGGGGGGGGGGAAAAAAAAAAAAAAAAAAAAAAAAAAAAAAAAAAAAAAAAAAAAAAAAAAAAAAAAAAAAAAAAAAAAAAAAAAAAAAAAAAAAAAAAAAAAAAAAAAAAAAAAAAAAAAAAAAAAAAAAAAAAAAAAAAAAAAAAAAAAAAAAAAAAAAAAAAAAAAAAAAAAAAACGAACATTGACTCTCTATAATTAAGTTACATTATATAAGATAATTTTTTTTTACATTAATCAGTTATGTGTAATGAATAAAACATTTAGCTCACATTGTTAACTGTGTATTCCGTAAGATTCACCCTAGTTCTCAATTCGTCTATATAATCCATTTTCGACATGCAGCCCTCTTACAATTTGTAATGATACAATATGGTTACAACTAGAGTTACCTATCTTGCTTTTATTGTATTTTTTCTGGACCTGCATTTAATTTGACATTTCTCTTTGTATTGACATTTTGAATATATATAATGTGTGAATTTTCAGCTACATACTGTATATATTAATACAACATTCTAAAAAAAAAAAAAAATTTTATTTTATCTATTTAAATTTAATATTTGATCCAGTCCAACATTTTGAAAGTCACCGGAACACATAAATTTTATTTCTCAATGTTTAGTGGGAGGGGTAGAAAAAATATTTTATTGTAATTTCTGTCAACCCCTAAAATAAAATGGTAAGCTATTTCGCTTTTTTATTGATTTAAATAAGATGATCTTGCTAGAGGAGATTATAGGATGAAACTCGAGGAAATGTAAATGAGCAGTGCGCATTCTTGATGTGAATTATCAAAGATATGCACACAGTGACACACATTATTTTTGGATTAAACAATGATATTTTCTATTAATCATACTCATTGACTCATAGATTAAAAGATGTGATAAAAGCTGATATTCTTTTAAAAAAAATTATATTATTCTTTCTAAATTTAATTATTGGTGCAATTTCGCCAGACACTTTTAATTGGAGGAGGGGGATAAAAAATGTATGTGCATGTGCCAGTCACATCAAAATTCATAGATGTTGCATTGGTGGGTAAAGATTTAGTTTTGTGAAATAGCAAAAATCAAAACAAAGTAAACATATAATGAAGGTGCTTAAAATAAACTTTTTAAGGATATATTTTATGATAGAATGTTATGTTTCACTGTGAAATCTTAGGTTGAAAAATAGCATAAACTCTATTTTTCACCAATTTGGGGTACCTACAATTATGTTTAAAGTAATAGCGTATTAATTTACCTTGTCATTGTGTAGGCTGTTTCTATTGTTTATATTTGTTCTACTGATGTGGACACAATAATATGAATATAGCTGTTGAAAATGTATTGCTGAAACATACTTTAAATAATTATCACTTCTTTTACTCCCTTAACTAAGGGTTCATTGGGGTAAATAAACTGTACCATGCATTTTTTTCATATTAATGGAATATGGGGCTAGGACATTTCTCAACAGCATTTACTTCCTCAGCATATGTCATATACCCATTTAAAGCTGGGTTGACTTAGAAACTTTCACCAGGTCATGAAAAAATCCAGAGTTTTGAACCGGGGACCTATAGATTGGCAGTCAACCACCTGTCCTTTTTAAGCTATTACAATGTTCTTATGACGTTAATATAAAAAAAAAATTTTCATGGTACTCTCTTTTGTGTTCTGCCAGATACGCTTCATTCTGATCCAAAACAGAGCTGGGAAAACCAGATTAGCCAAATGGTACATGCATTTTGATGATGATGAAAAACAAAAGCTGATTGAAGAAGTTCATGCTGTGGTGACAGTACGAGACACTAAACATACCAATTTTGTGGAGGTATAAAACAGCCTTCGTATGCACCAGTTTTCTTGATGTATGATAAAATCAATAATGACATGGTATCAAGCTGATCATTGTAAAATTTAATTTATAAAAAAAAAAAAAATTGTAATATTTATTTGTATGAATCTCATGCTGATCTTTTTTTTTCATTTATACAGTTTAGGAATTTCAAAATTGTTTATCGTCGCTATGCTGGTTTGTACTTCTGTATTTGTGTTGATGTCAATGACAATAACTTGGTTTATCTGGAGGCAATTCACAACTTTGTTGAGGTCTTAAATGAATTCTTCCACAATGTGTGTGAGCTAGATTTGGTTTTTAACTTCTACAAGGTTGGTTGAATTTCATCAAGCTTTTTGTTAGGCTGCCTCTTAATTATCATTTTGAAAATGTTTGTTACGAAAAAAAAAAAATTGACAGATTATTTTTCAAAACGATATTATAATTATTTGTAAACCTGAAATTTTATTTCACCCGAATTATGAAAATGTTTGTTTGGTAATATTCATTTTAGCTAGGATAAATATTTTTGAACAAAGTCACATGAAAGCTTATTGCAAAAAACACAATACTTTAAAATACAGTTTTCTTTTTTTCTGTACCATTTAATGTGAATTTATTTGTAGACATGAGAAAAATTGGCCAATTTTATCTCATTTCAAGGTTCATTTTGATCGAGTCATTAAAAGTCGGTTTTGAGCAATAATAGAGTTCTTTTTTTTTTTTTTCCTCTATTCAGGTATACAGTGTAGTTGACGAAATGTTCTTAGCCGGAGAGATCCGTGAGACCAGCCAGACCAAAGTCCTGAAACAGCTGCTAATGTTGTCATCATTAGAATAACATAGTCTTGTCCTTACTTCATGCAATAGAAATTGTTTTCTGATTAGATTGTTGGGGAGGGGGGTGGCTTTTCTTAGGTTTTTTTTTTTTTTTGGCGTTTTAAACCAAAATTATTTTGGTTTGTCTTCTTTACAAATTATCACTTAGCTAAAAATTTCGATTTATAATGTTTGAATGTTTGTTTAGTAGAGATGTATTTGTGAGAAAGTTCCTAAATGAGTTGAATCTTGTTTTTCTGAAAAATATGTATGTAAATATACCTTTTTTTTTTTCATTCTTTTATATTACTATTAATATATTTTCTTTGTTATTCATGGCTGAATGTGAGTTCATATTAAATTTACAATGCATGCCTTTATTCTTTTCATTTAAAGATATAACACACATTTGACTTGGAAAACAGATCATATAGGATAATAATTTGACTCTGAGAGCGGGATATAAATACAATATACAATGTTGGCTGTGTAGTTGTTTCTATTAAATGTCTCCTGTACTTTATGATTTTGTTGTACATTCCTTTAGTTATTGACTGCCATTAGCAGAAAGGAGTTAAAGAGTGCTGGCAGAATTCTACATTCAAATAAAAATAAAACTTAAAGATTTCTTCTGTTTTCTTTTTAGGCATGCTTTGTTCATATTTTTTAAAAATTAAAATATTGATTGTTTATAACAAATTAGTGAAACAAATACTTTTTTTTTTTCATGTTTCTGCCAATTCAGTTAAAAATATTCTTTTAGATTGAGTTTATCCATTACATGGTCTAAACAAGGAACTAAAAGATGGTCTAAAAAACGTTTATATATTTTTTTTTACAGACAAATCTAAATGAATTTTATTCATTTTTTAAGATTAATAATTTCAATTTGTCATTTGCTATTGAGGTAGTTGGTCTGTAGATTTAGATCGACACTAATTCCAGAATAGGATTCAGTAGACTAAGTTCTATAACATGTAAAAATAAAGATTCTGAAAAAATTACTTGAGATCTGCTTGTGCCATTTCTATGGGAGTTTTTTTTTTTAATCATGAAAGAAATAAAAATGTTTTTTTTTGTAGCGAGGTTTCTTTTAAAATTTTTTAGGTAATTGTTTGGATAAAAAGAATCAACAATAATTCCTTGAACAAAACACAATACATGTAGTACATTGTAACGCAAGTATAGGTCCTTTTAAATGTTCTGTAACGTACATTTTCTTTTTATAAACTAGAAGAAATAACCAGCTGCCTGCTGAATTCAAACATCTGGAACAAAAACCCTGCAAGAAAAATTATTGCCGATATATGTGTACCATCCTTTGATTTCAGAACTCATTAAAAAAAAAAACCGAGTCTATAATATTAATTCTGACATTTGTTTTATTTTCAGTTAATATTAGCATGACATTTAAAAAACAGAAACAGTACTGTAATGGACAATTGAAATTTGTCAAACACAGCTAATTATAATAATAGCATATTCAGCAAATAACATGAATGAATTATCATTCTGTCGAAAAAACTGGTCACATTAAAAAAAAACATTATACATACATATCTTTCAATATTCACATTTTTTAAATTCTATAGTTTGACCCTAAAATTGCTAATGATTGAAAATCTCAAATTATGTCTAGATTTGGAAGTAATGTTTAATAAGTTGTAAATATATTTTCACTCAATATTGCGATTTAGCAATAAAACTTATGAATCAAATCAAATCATTACTGGTTATACCATGACGCTTTTTAACTACTGGTATATCCTAATTTATATATCCTTGTTGCAATACACGTATTACTCCAAGGATTAAATCAACCCGCACATTTAGTTGTATGGCAAATGTATTTTTGTCAACATAGACACTTACCAGTATTTACAATATTATATACTGTACATATTACATGGCATAACTTACACAAAAGTAATATAAATATATATAGATCTTGGCACAACAAGCATAACATGAAAAAAAACAAAATTTCTTCAGTAGTACATTCAAATGGGTCAACCTTTCTTGTAAGAAAAAAAAATTGAATAAAAGCCGAACATCTTCCAACATAATTTTTTTATCACATTTGTATATAATTTTACTCAAAACATTGATTTAAAAAAAAAAATTTATCAATATTGTATGTTGTAATTTAACATAAATGAGTCAATCATTCAATTTTATTAGGAGTGAAAAAAAATGTTAAAATAAAGATTCAAAAAAAAAAAGCATGACAGTAAAAGTAAATTACTTAAAAATCCTCTGAATTTTGGACATCAGGTGGCAAAAAAAAGTATAAGAAAGCTTGTATTGCTCCATATATTAAAAAGGAAATCTGATTTAATTTGTATTGGCACTATTTATTCATTTTTTTTTTTTTTGGAAAACAGTAAAGGATGACATTTCTATGGATACTTAATCAGCTCCACATGGGTACTTTAATATCAAAATAGGTCAGCTGTTCTTAAGGTGTGATTCGCAACCCACAGGTGAGCCTTGAACATATATTAAGAGAGTTGCCAGAAAGTTTAATGAACATATCTGCTTATCTAGAATACATGGGTGCATTAATAAATATTATTGTCTACTAATTGCATTGCAATGCGAAATTTGAAACCCCTGAACTAGACTTACGCAAGATTTGAAACCCCTGAACTAGACTTACATGAGGTTTGAAAATTATTTAAAATTCTGGGACTCACCTAAACATTAATGTGATTATACAACAAATTAAGAAAAAAAATACAGGAAATGAATCATGACAAATACATTTAAGAAAAATGAAAAAAGAATACTATTTGTGTATGGAATGAAATTAGATTTTTCAAATCAAAGAAAGAGGTAGGATCTTTCTCTATCTAGTTATCTGGTATTATTTTCAGCAGATAATAATAGAAAAAGGTATACAAATATCTGAAAACCAAAAAAAAAACTACTAAAACATGGCATAAATGTGAAGATGATTTAACACAATTCTGGTGTAATGCTATTTACATATTTAAAAAAGTAAAAGTATACATATCAAAGAGTAATCCAATGATTAAAAAAAAAGACATTTTTTTGTAATATAAAAAGAAGTCTTACTACCACTATCAGACTCAGAAAACAAAACATTTCACATTAGTATATGGTTATATAAATACACATTTCCATGATAAAAAAAAGTGAGATTTTTTTTTATTTACAGATCTCTTTAAATAATTTAACAATAGGAAGATGAAAATATAAAATGAAAAATATGACCACATAAGAAGACAAAAGCAGTACTGATATACAGCACACAATTAGATAAGTGTGCAGCACACTGTTAAGGGACCACATTGGATGAAGTGTTATTTCATGTTCAAACCACATATATTCTAATAAACATTTGAATTTTATTTTTACAAGGTCAACAAATTTTTACTTTAATAAACAAATACATTACACGGTCAGTGTTCAAACCAGGGTTGCCACATTGTCTTCTTCGACCATTTTTTAAAAGCATTTCTTCTCAATCAGGAGTTTTATTTACTTTATATACCTGGACAAAAAAACAATGCTTTAAGAACCTAAAAAAATTAGACGTTACCCCAAACCAATTATTTGGGTTGGCATTAATAATAGATTATTTCCAAAATTTTTACCTTTTACCTCTTATTCCTGAAATTTCTCTAAACTTCCAATTTTAATTTGATTCCCTACTCTGATAAATAGAAGCTATAGACTTAATGAAAAATTTCTGAAGTAGAAAGAAGTCAGAAATTTAGTTTTATAGAATGATACTAAAAAAAAGGTCTGATAATTCTGATTACTGCCGTTTTGTTTCATAAACAGTTTCCATATTTTCTATTTTATAAAGAAATCAACAGAGATATGAGAACCCTTGGTTATTTGCATGATAAATACCCTGACAGATGAAACAATCTGACCGAGGTGTTTGTGGTGCCTTGGAATGTTCATTTGATCCTGTATTGGTCAACAACAAATGTTTTATTTTACGCTGCGACAAATAGATTCAATAACTTTTGACTTAGCTCTTTCAAACTTAAGATGAAAACCATAAAGTTTTTCCTTAGACATGTGTCTTTTAAGTTTATAACATCTTTTAAAAATAAGCGACAGAGGCCCAATTTAAGAACATGAAGACAAACACAACAGCATTGAGAAAAATATCCAAATTAAAAAAATAAAGAATACAATAATAATGCAAATAATAATTTGTTTCTTTCACGTGAAAGTTACTAGACATTGAATTATCATTTCTGATTCAGTTTTGTAATTATTTGTTTTCACGTATGGATAAATGAATACATGTAGCTAGCTTTTGCAATCAACAAGTACCAAAAATTAATACAGTAAAGTAAATTATTTTAACAGTTTTAATATTGCTAGTTTTTTTTTTTTTTACTATATGCTTTCTCAAACTTGTGAAAATTTTTAATTAGGGGTGGAATTTCTTAACAACATATATGAATTTATAAATATATCATTTAAGAAAATTTAAACTTAACAACCATAAATAAACATAAATTTGAAAAGATCCTTTAAATTATACAGACTATTAAATGCAAATGAAGATGTAATGAAACTATATTGTAAAAAAAAATATGTATGTTATATCACAACGTATACAATATTTTTTATTATATATTGGTTCATGTTTTTACCGCTTACTACTGGTCATAGACCAGGCGTTAGATTTGTATAATTTATTAGTTCTATGATAAAATGAGTATCTTAAAGCTAATATCAAGCAGTATATATATATTAACTAGTATAATATTGTTAAAATGGCCAAGAGAATGAAGAGGTGATAATTCTAGACAATAAAAACTGGACAGGGTCAGCAGTTCATGCCTAATTATAAAAACCTTGACCTTGATCCCAGATTTATTTTTTAAAAAAGGATAAAATAATGTGCAAGATGTAATTTTTTTTTAGGCTGATGCCATAGATACATAAAATATTTCTGGCTGTTGCTATCCACAACGAATTCTAGTGTTAGATTCTACTGTTTGCGTTTACATCCTTTAAAAAAATTTGAAATGCATGTGGTTACAAAAGGTTTGCTTGGTGAAATTTGTGCATAATTTATTTTCTGCGAAGCTTTAATTACGTTAAAACATAACTTTTCACAAAATGAATCAACAGTAATTTTTAATAGCAAGTGAAAAAAATGGAAGTCAATAGAACCAATGTGAATTATTTTTGCTCTAGACAATGCCAGATTCCAAGTATATATTTTAATTAGCGTAGAAATCTAAAAAGCCATAAAAATTAAAATGAGTAAAAAAAAACTAATGTGATGAATAAATCAGCTAAATATATGAGGAGTACACTGGAATAATGGGCATAATCACCAAATGAGAAAAATCAAGTTACTTTTCCCATGCTTGGTTGGAACCTTCTTCAAACTTTCTATGTAATAATAACTGAAAGAAAGAGTAATTGGAGCAAGCTAGAAGAATTTTTTAAGAGTAATGAACAGGGGTGATGATTAAGATTTTAAATATATTTATGGGATTAACAGTGGTCCCCATCCAGTTGGGTTTTTTTTAAGCAAAAATACTCTAAAGAGCAGCAAATCGTTTATTTAACAATATTTAGTGAACAAAAGTAGTAAAATAAAAATAAATGGCTTTTTGTGAGCCGCACAAACTCATCCAAGAGCCACATGCAGCTCTAAGAGCAGCATATGGCTACCTCCGAAATATTACTGACAACTTGTTTGAATGTAAATAATACATTAAATAATTTGAATAACATTGCGTTAATTCCCATTAAAATTTTAATTATGCGTTAATTTCCATTAAAATATTAATCAAACAGAGGCTTGTTTAAAAAAATCAATAAAAGATATAACATTGCATAATGGTCAAAATATTTTTCTCCATTGTAGTTCTTTGTGACTATACACATTCCTCCCCTGAACTCTTCATATGTTATCTAATACAGGTCGGTACTGATGCAGATGGAAATTCCATTTTTTTAAAAAATTAAATAATAAAAAAGTAATATTGCCAAATTATTATTATTTTCATAAGGGAAATACTGACACATGTCCATGAACCAAACATGCAATAAAATGATCCCTCGGTAAATTTCAAATTAAATGTTTTACTTCATAAATTTTTTTTTAGGAGTCAATTTCATCTTAGCAACTCCTATATTAACATATAATAACAAGTTCATAATGTTCTGTGGTAGTGTCCCTTACATTGAACTTCCCGAAATCGCAGCAGATAATAAGTGCTCTACACTTAGTAAGCTAAAATACGTTTTCTGTTTACCTAAGCCGGCCATGATAAAAAATATGCAATTGAAATCTACTTCTAAAAACAAGCTACCAACTGAAATCGTATCAAGAAATAAGATATGCTAGCATGAAAAAGACTTTTTTAAATAAAATAAATCAACAAAAAAAAATAATCCAGCAGAGAAAGCAACAAAAATTACTAAAAAAAAAAAGTAATTTTTTTTTTAAAAGTTCACTGATAGTTGGGTCTTTTGTTTTAAAAAAAAAAAAAACTAACTCAACGTTCAAATGAATTAAATTGCTGCCTAAATTAGCTCAAAGAAATACATTTTGACCCCAAACTACACTAATAATATAAAGTTGTTTTTTTTAATCCAAGGTCAACACAATTCTAAAAGGTTAAAACTGAAATATAACACAGATACTTAAGCAAGATATTACATCCTTATAGAGCAAATAATGTATAAAATATATAATTGAACTACCTTTTTTTACATTGTATAGCTTACATGAAAAATTATTTGGAATCTTAAAATTACATCCATTTTTGTAGCTTATATTGTGAACCAGTTGCTAATAAAATAAAGCCAAAGTTTAATAAAAATTAATTCTTTTTGAACCTTAATTGAAGTAACTTGTCACAAGTTATGCAGCAATTAAATTTAATTAAAACAACAAAAAAGGAAGAGCAGCAAAATGCAAACAAAATTATAATTTAGGTTTTAAAAAAAAAATCAATAAAATGGAACTTTTAAATAACAGATTTATTAAAATGTTATCTTTTTTTTTTTTCAAATTAGCAGCAATATTTTAGTAAAAGTTTTCTGTACAAATGTATCTTTCGTTTAAATAAATTTATGAAAACAGAGTTAACTTGAAAATGGTACTGAATTATTATTGTTGAATATGTACAAGTCACAAGTAGACAATATAAATGGACACAAGATGAAGACTGGCAGAAAATATTATTTAAAAACACTTGAATAAATTAAAACCAAAAAATTGAGAATAATATAGTCTAAAACTGAAGTCAAAGATGTATAAGTATAAATCTATTTTGATCCAAAAACAATTAAGAGAAACCATTATAATGAGTAACAGTGAAATGTACAACAGTTCACCATATTTAGTATGTTACCTCTGAATTTTCTGACCAAAATAAGACTTCTTTCAAGACTAGAAAAAAATGTCAAGGGTTGTTTGCATTTTTGAATGAGAGTTAAGTCTTTAGACTAAAATAATAAGTGAGTTTATTTGTGTTTTAAGCCATTGTTAATGAAATACCTGACAGCCCTCATTACCTGCATAGCACCAATTCAATGGCTAAAATCATAAAAATAAAATGGAAGAATTACAACATGCTTTAAATGAATTGTTTGGAAAAAAAAAGTTTCAATAAAATTAGTGATGTAAGTTGCTACAAAATAATATGAACCTGAAAGTGCAAAAATTGTATCTCTATTTCAAATTTGTTTCATTCCTGCAATGTTATTCCCATCCTATAATGTTTTGTTTCTAACAAAAAATATTTTAAGCCTAAAAAAAATGAGATACATCAATAAAGTTGTTACTAAAAACTCCAATAATTTTCTTTTAACAGTGTCAATCTTAATGCTTTTTTATAGTTTTTTTTTTTTTTTTTTATATTTGCATCCAAGTTTCATTGGAATTATAAAATTTAACTACTAGAGATTACACATGTAAATGTCTTATCAAATCTGATACTTCTTTTTAAGGATGCTGCAGCAAACAACGATAAATACTGTACTTGTTTTAAAGAGAAACTAGAAAACATTTTACTATGTGTTAATTATCAAATCAATTCAAATTGCTTTAAAATGGAATGTACAACAAAAAGTTTCACAATAAATAAAATATGGACGAAATTTTATTCTTATCATTGGATCACAAGAGTATTTTCTTTCCCTTTCAGCAATTAAAAAAAAAAAAATCAGGAGTTGAAAGTTAATTAAAATAAATGGCGAACATAAAAAATACAGACAGTAAAAAAGAGTAAATGAATGCTGAGAAGTGACAAAAAAATATAGAGCGGCATCAGCAAGTTCCTATAATTTCATTTAAATTAGGATCTTCAAATAAAAAAAATGGCATAAAAGAATCCAATTAATATTTTAAGCTATAATATATATTTCTGGATAGGTTCTATTGCAATGGAATATTTTTATGCTCAAATAATGGTATTCATCAGTCGAATGTAACTAGGTCAGGAGACTGAATTTTGGATAGCTGGGATCTATTAGTTTTCACCAAAATGATAAGAAATGATGACATTCAGTGATTACCAGTTTAAATAAATAATGCCTCAAATTAAGGTTGTACCATAAATTGCCTTTTAAAAAGGATGCAGTTTAGTAGCTATTCTATATTTCATACAAGAATGCTAGGTCAGGCTGTTTTTTTTTAACTATTACTGACTTTATTTTTTAAAAGAGATACAGTATCGAATATTACAAACAGAAAAGAAAATGATGTTTAGTAATTCTATCATAGTGGTGTTTGTATCAGAGGTATTTGTGTCACAGAGATGTTTCTATCATTGTGGTGTTTGTTTTATGCTAGGTGCATATATTTTATATAAAAATAAAGAAAATTTACAAAAAGAAAAAAGTAAGCAGGAATTAATTGGATTAATCTTGGAAATTCGCAATGGGCTCTTAAGAAAAATGAAAGCACAAAATATGTATTTATTAAATAAAGTAAAAGATGCAACAGATCACACATAATACATGGAAAAAAATTTTTTTTGAAAATAAATAATTTTTTTTTTCTTTTAGAATAAACATTGCACAGAAATTAAAATATTTTAAAAGTGTATAAAATAACAATTGAAAAATGTTCTGTACTAAAAGGTTTATCTTTGAATCAACATCCCTCTTCAGCATTGTACAATTATACATAAAAACAAGTTACATAATGTGATAAATATTCTTACAGAATGGGTATATATGCCAGTCATTTTTATTTCACTCAATAAATAATATAAAAAAAAAACAACTAGCTAAAAAATGTAATGAACCCATCAGTTTAAGTACCCGCAAGCTGCCACCATGCTGGACCTGTAATAAAAAAAACACAGACTACTTTCTAAGAACAACAACTTAAGACAATAAATGTTCAATTATTTTGTACTTTTCAAATTATAGATCAGAAGAAAGTAGCTTATCTCAAATGTATAATGAGTTGGTGATGAATGGAACAATAGCCGTGAATGAAATATGATTAATGGTAACTGACAACAACACGGATGACAATCTTTCTCAGTACCCGAGTATATGTCAACAATATGTGAGGCTGTTCAGAAAAGTATTGGTTGATTTTAGAATCTTTTTCTAGTGAATAACTGAAGATCTTAAAAATCATGTGACCGGTAGAAATATATAACCTCCACATTATAATGAAAATGATATGTAGTGGCTATCTGTTCATTTTTGTTTCCATTCAAATGAAGCAAATCACAGTGCGCCTTGGCTGGAGTAAGTACCTCATGGACAGTGGTGTGTGCCATGTGAAGTTTTATTTTGGTGAGTTGATTTAGAGAACTGACAATAGAGTTTGCATGGCTCAGTTCTTTTATATAGTCAACTACGGGCTGGGGAAGGAGGAGTAGATCATGGGTCTCAGACCTCACAGGATAAAACTCAAAACATATTCAGTCTGTGTGCAAAGTCAATCTTCTTATTGTAAGAAGTGGAGCACAACATACAAAGTTTTTTTTTTAAAAATTACTAAGTATGTAATCAAAGTCGCCATTTTAACTCAACACAATCCAGATCTGTAACTAACACGCTACAACTCCATGCAGGTGGTGTAAGAAAAAGATTTTGAATAAATGCCAATGCTCTTGTCCAATGAAGTCACAAACACCACCATAGAGCTCTTCACACTTCAGTATCCCGCTGCATGTGTAGGGCATCCATTTGCTCCAATATGAAAGCGATTGTGTTCTGCCGAATAATTCCAATGTGGGTCTTGAGTAATGAAATCTGGTCATTGGCAAAATCAAGTTTAGAGCGAAGGCGAGCATTCTCCTCTATCAACTTCTCACGGGCCTGTGAATAAAGTAAATATATACAGGTCACTAAAAAATATTTCTATTAGGCATGTACAAATGTTCATTGAGGTGTTCTTTCAAGGTTAGGTTTATACCAGTTTATACCAGTTATTGTCAATATTTAAAAAGTAGCTACAAAGCAGCATTATTTATTTATAAGTAGCTACTATGCAAAAATATTCATCTTATCACTTTTGTGTATAAAAATAGATGCAAAAAATAAGTTTGGTATTAAAAAAGAAATCAAAACTTATTGTCTTATAATACAATGAATGTTTCTATCATGTGTCCACATCGTAAATATCTTTTATTGCAAGTGATCTCAAGTACTAGTTTATCATGTCTATTAGAATGCAAATTTTAAAAATTCCTTGGTTCATAAGTTTCACACAAAAAAAGAACAAAAGGAAAAATATTTAAGAAAAAACACTGTGTACAAAACATGTAATTTAATTTAATTTATCGTACACACAATAAGAGAAAAAAAAATGTGAATAAAGGTTTGGTTCATATAGTGGTTTAAACACAAAGAACGAAAACAAGAGTCACATTTAGGTTATATTACGCTCAAAAACTATATAATCGAGTGAAACAACACATTCAGCAGGAGGATACAGTACAGTAAATTGCTTTTGGAAAGTTACAATTTGTTGTTTTTTTTTTTAGTAAATATGTAAGGTATAAAATGATGAGCATTCCAAATTATTTAATCAAGAAATATATCATGCCCCATTAATCTTTAGATGACCAGTTGTTTAGTTTGTGCAAAAATAAAAGGAAGAAACAATAAAGAGTAAATGAAAATGAAGTAGGGAAAGACTTGGCCAGATAATGGAATTGTTAGATTTGATAGATGAAAACAGTTGCATTCTATCAATGGATGCATTGTTGTAGGTCAAAAATAAAGTGTGAGTTACCCCCCCTTGCCCTCGCTCCCCCCCCCCCTTTTGTCTTTCTTTTTCCTTACAGAAACTTATTAACTTTCAAATTTGTATCATTCACTGCTATTAATAAAAAAAAAACAACCTTTAAACGTATCTCATTATATAAAACTGTTAGAACTGTATTCTATAATTTAATTAGTTTGACATTTATTAGCAACCTAAAAATATACTAGTTATTAACCAGGGATCAAGATATTTATGTAAGGCTATAACGTTGAAGTAACAAGAATAGTTTCACACACTGTAATGCAACTGTATGGATTTTCTTATGAGCAGTTACTTAATGATAATCCCCGATTGCCTCACTCATCCACCCTGACACAATTTTATAACAGGTAGTAGGCACTGTGACATCAACAAGGGAACTATGGCACTATTCAAATCTAATCTAAGACTAATTACGGAAAAGCTAAGGATTTTTTTTTTCTTAGCTTCAAAACTTATTCCGATAGCATATGGCAGAATACATTTCAAGTAAACATTTTGCCCGGAAGAGACCAATTTGCCAAGACCCTATGATGAAAAAAGCCCAAAAAACTTTCCTGTTTTTTTTTTACTTGATTGGCTTTTGTTTAGTTGGAGAATGACATCAGAAGCCAATTAACAACTGGCACACTATGAAGGATGACTTTTAAAAAAAAAAAAGAGTGAAAAAAACTTTTACTGACATAACTATGATTATTATGCCTGCAGTTTGATAAAAAAAAAAAATAATAAAAAACTATAAAAAAAATCAAAAAGCGTTCACAAAGTGCAATATATCTTTAGTGCTCATAGCTTACAAAAGTAAAATGAAAAAGAAAGACATTTATATGTAGATACAAATGCAGTGAAAATAATGAATACTTTGCACATTCATACAACAGCAAGTGGGAATCAGATGGAACAACTCAGATGTAAAAAATAAAAAGCAAATATAACCATTTCGCTATAAGAACCACGACATGATTAAATGTTTGATCTGTATTTTTACTATAGAATCATATTTTTTGGTATCATTAGTATAAAAAACATAAGATATTTGTATATGTTGGCTTGTATGTATGTGATGGTAGCAGGAATGCAAATTTAAAACTTGTAATGGTTTAATAGAAATAATTAAAAAAAAACAAAGGAGATTAGCCAAAATGCACTAATCTAAGGAAATAATTAATGTTGATAGAAAACTGGGATGGAAGTGAAATTGTTAAGAGCAACTTACTGCACTTCCTCTTGAAATGACACTTGCTACAAACAAAATAAAAAACGAAAAAAAAAAAAAATCACATGACGGCCAACAAGATACAGAATAGATGACAAAAAAACTAGAAATCTACTTGAGTTGAAACAGAACTGTAAGAGTGTATCTAAACACCGCAATGAGATGTTGAAAAGATAGATGTTCACTAGAAAAAAATTTATTGGATTTATGAAAAAAATTTTTTTTATTAACATTATATATTGCTGCAATGGAAATTAGAATTGTTGTTATATGACAGTTGAGTATGAAAAAAAAAATGAAGTAAAAATTGCATAATTTTCTACATTTTTTTAAGCATCAGCAAATAAAAATCTAAAAATATTTTAATTTATAGATAAAATAACCGTAAAGCATGTTTATTTTTTTATTAGCATTATTAATTAGTGAAAATCTAAATTGATTTAACTATGATATCAAAAAATAAATAAATCCATCTTCAACACTTTCATATCTAGAATCAATACATTTTTTTAGCATCTTAATAGAAATATACCAAAATTTAAGCCCTTTGTGCAGAAAATACTAATGTAAAGGTGTTAAGGAAAGTTTAGATACATTGAAAACGTCTAATTTGCACGTAACAACCTAGTAAACTCTGTTGTTATACTTAATCAAGAATGATGCATCCTACAATTTAAAGCAGGATACAAAAAGTCATTATTTCTAAAACCCCTATTATAAAGTTATATTTAATTTTAAGTACAATTTTTTAGATTCCTGCCCAATCAATGATGAGCACATAATTTATAAGGGGCACAAGTTTCCTTTTTATTTGTATAATCAACATCATTTAAACAGATTCTTTATTTTCAGTTAAATCATCTTTTCTTGAAAGTCATAACTCTCTATAAGATTTTTTTTTCCACTTCTGGCAAGAATAAATTTAATTGTTTCTGAAAAAATCATTTTGAAAAATTTCAAGAAACCCAATCACAATAATAATGACCAAAATTGTAAAAAAAAAAATTTTAAAGAATGTAGCCAAAAAGTCCACAAGTGGTTAAAAAAAAAAAATTTGTAGACAAGCGATATGTAGACATTTAATATAAATGTATTTATAATTAAGTCTTTGCAATAGCACAAGAGAAAAGATTATCAAAATTTTAATAATAGCGGAATTTATTTTAAAAATTTAAGAAGTTTTTTACTAGATATGTTTGCAAAAGTTTCTGAAATAAGAAAATCTTTTTTTTTTTTTTAATAAAAAAAAACAAACAACACAATAACTCATATACAATACTGAACATTTTTTTTTACCTCTTCGGCCTTAATCAGCCTTTCATACAACAAAGCCTGCTCCTCGTAGTACTCCCCGTCGATGAGGGTACAGTCACGATGGTTGTGACTGTGGTGGTTGTTGCTGCTCATCACCTTCAGACTGCTCGACCGGCGCAGCACAACACCCTCGGTTTGTGTGGACTGCTGGCACGTGTGAGACGGGGATGACCTCTTCTGGTGTCTCTGTGAGATTTTACGCTTAGCAGTTATGGTTAAGTCATGTGGTCCTTTACCTATAGTTTAGACGTGACACGACAAAGTTCTAATGAGTATATACATGCAGTGACAAACTTTTCGAAAAAACGTGAAATTCGTTACAGCACATTAGGAATTATTATTGAAGTACTGAGAGTAAGGTCTTTGTGGTGCCAAATCTTCATCGATACTCGCAACCAGATAAAGTCTGTGTTGCAATAGCTTTGAAAATGTAAATGAGAATGATAAGAAAAATATACAGAGAGAAAAAAAAAGCTGATTGGTGAGTAAAAAAAACAAGTTCCATTAGTTCTAAATTAATTGTGGGGTAAGCCTAACGCTCAGCCACCTTTACTTCCCCCAACTTAAGTCAGGTCCCCATTTAAAGTTGGGTGAAATTGTGGGACATTTCACGAATTTTCACCAGGACCTGGAAAAATCGAGCGCTTCACACCATGCGGCCATCCATTCCTCGACAAAATACAAAAAAATTGAGTGAAATAAAATTTTAAAACATGGAATATTATTTTTGTGACACAATTAATTTGTTTCAAACCATGACAAAGGGGAAGAGAAACCCTTTCTAGATGTAGAATAGTTAGTATTTACTACTAATATTGCCACTTTGATTTTAAACTGTTAGGACTGATGTAGACAACGCAAGGCAAATATGGGTACAATGCTACTACAATTTTGATATAGTTAATGAGTACTCAAGAGAAATTAATAAAAAGGTATAAACAGTGAACAAAGTATGGTAGTTTATTGGGTCCTCCTGTTCCTGAGATAACTACTGCCCCAATCCCTGAGATAACTACTGCCCCAATCCCTGAGATAACTACTTCTCCAATCCCTGAGATAACTACTGCCCCAATCCCTGAGATAACTACTGCCCCAATCCCTGAGATAATTACTGCCCCAGTCCCTGAGATAACTACTGCCCCAGTCCCTGAGATAACTACTGCCCCAATCCCTGAGATAACTACTGCCCCAATCCCTAAGATAACTACTGCACCAGTCCCTGAGATAACTACTGCACCAGTCCCTGAGATAACTACTGCTCCAATCCCTGAGATAACTACTGCCCCAATCCCTGAGATAACTACTGCCCCAGTCCCTGAGATAACTACTGCTCAAATCCCTGAGATAACTACTGCTCAAATCCCTGAGATAACTACTGCCCCAATCCCTGAGATAACTACTGCTCCAATCCCTGAGATAACTACTGCCCCAATCCCTGAGATAACTACTGCACCAGTCCCTGAGATAACTACTGCCCCAATCCCTGAGATAACTACTGCACCAGTCCCTGAGATAACTACTGCTCCAATCCCTGAGATAACTACTGCCCCAATCCCTGAGATAACTACTGCACCAGTCCCTGAGATAAATACTGCCCCAATCCCTGAGATAACTACTGTCCCAATCCCTGAGATAACTACTGCCCCAATCCCTGAGATAACTACTGCCCCAGTCCCTGAGATAACTACTGCCCCAATCCCTGAGATAACTACTGCCCCAATCCCTGAGATAACTACTGCTCCAATCCCTGAGATAACTACTGCCCCAATCCCTGAGATAACTACTGCCCCAATCCCTGAGATAACTACTGCTCCAATCCCTGAGATAACTACTGCACCAGTCCCTGAGATAACTACTGCTCCAATCCCTGAGATAACTACTGCCCCAATCCCTGAGATAACTACTGCACCAGTCCCTGAGATAACTACTGCCCCAATCCCTGAGATAACTACTGCACCAGTCCCTGAGATAACTACTGCTCCAATCCCTGAGATAACTACTGCACCAGTCCCTGAGATAACTACTGCCCCAATCCCTGAGATAACTACTGCCCCAATCCCTGAGATAACTACTGCACCAGTCCCTGAGATAACTACTGCCCCAATCCCTGAGATAACTACTTCACCAGTCCGTGAGATAACTACTGCCCCAATCCCTGAGATAACTACTGCCCCAATCCCTGAGATAACTACTGCACCAGTCCCTGAGATAACTACTGCTCCAATCCCTGAGATAACTGCTGCTCCAATCCCTGAGATAACTGCTGCACCAGTCCCTGAGATAACTACTGCTCCAATCCCTGAGATAACTACTGCCCCAGTCCCTGAGATAACTACTGCACCAGTCCCTGAGATAACTACTCTGCCAAGGATGGGGACATTCAGAGGGGTCTTCTACTGTTAAGGAAATAAAAACTTCCCAATAAATTGAATAAAATTTATTTCCTTTATGTTGGACATCTTCAGGCATGTTGGGTCACATGGAGTTTTCTGAGACTCAAATGTTAAAAACTGTTAAAAGCCTACAGAATTCCAGAACATTTGGTTTTATTGAAAATAAGATGTAGGATGCAAAAAATAGGGAAATTTCTACTAACACAATCCAAAAGGCAGGAAATAAATAAATGTATGAAACAGAAAATAGTGACGATGGAAACATACATCTCATAGTCTGGCCATGTTAACTAATTAATAAATGGATTTAATATGCAAATATTTATGAGGGAAAAAAAAGCTAATCTGTATAGTAGATCTTTTTTTTTTGAGCATCTATTTATGTGTGTAGCTACCATTAGACATTGACTCTGTTCGTTTACTGCCTTTACTGCGGCATTCCATCACCACCTGGTCCTTACAATGTTTATGAGCGTTGATGCCGCAATCTGGAATTTTAAATATATATTTATTACTAATACATGCAGATTGTTATCTTCAATAAAAGTAAAAATATTTTCCTTACAGGACTTTTTTTTTATTATCTGAGTCTTTGTTCTTATAATTTAGCAGTGTCGGTCAATGAAATGTTAAAATAAAATATTGTTAGTAGATTAAAACACTACAGAAGGAAAAAAAAAATCTTACCTTTACACTTCCAGCCCTGCTTTATAAGACCCCATAACTGAAAATTGTGTACATATAAATAAATAAATATATATATAAACAAAAAATTAAACATACAGATATATTAATCTTAAGGAATTTAAAAGATGTATCAATAATTAAATCTATAAAATAAATTAAATACAACATAGTTTTAGAAATTCCAAATACAGGATTAAAACAGGCTGTTCATATTCCAAGTGGCAATATGAAGAGGCATGGGCAAATTTAGCAGCCATTGCAGATTGTTTTTCAATATTCAAACTTTCAGTTAACAGAAATGAAATTCCACATATTTCATATAAACTACCCTTAACATTATTCATTTAATCTCGGCAAAAAAAAAAGGTTTCTATGCAAACTATTTGCACTAGTTTCTACACCGTGTCTCAACAATCAATCAGAAGATATGAATCAAATAAAAAATTAACATTATAATTAAATTAATGGTGTCTAACGTGCTAGATCATAGAGATGAAAATTATTTAGCAGATTAATTATTTCAAAACATAACATATATATATAACACAATGCCTTTAACTTACTCTGCATAAAGAAGTTTTTTAATTATTAACATTTTGCCTGGTGACATAGAAAGATGACTGAAGCAGATCAGCACAACAAACAGTAGTACGGTGGTGTTTTTTTTTACTTTCTTGAATGGTTATACTTACTAAACCAGTACAATGAATACAAAATGTTGGCTTGAAGTATGTTGTTTCATGAAAAGCATGCTTGAAACTATTTCGCAGTGCATGGCTGTTTGCCCTGATGAAGTAAGTTTTCATCTCTCGTTTGCTGATCATTCCATCTCTGAGAATAAAAAAAAAAAAGAGTACATGAGCATCTTTAATTAAATAAAGCTATCTTTCGAAACGTTTATGAAAAATGACCCTAGTATTATTTTATCACTAGCAATGTACCCGGCTAGCTTGGAAAGTTGGGGTGCCATTTGAACATTCTTTTGAATACTTTTATACACAACTGAATGGTTGGGGCTGATAGGTTAAACCAACTGTTTCTAATTCACACCACCTATTGTGTAGAAACTACCTACATCTCATTAGTTACATTTTACACACCAATGCTTACACTAACTTACAGCTAATATAAGATGAATTGTTATAAATGTAATAGTTTTTCTCATTAACAAAAAAATCAAAACAGTGGTATATAAAAAAACAAAGTTGCGACTATATGTCTGTTATTTGGTCTGAGATCTGATTTATTATGTGGCCAGTAATACTGTCTTAAATCCACAGTCCAATGCATCCCAAACAATACTAGTTGAAACTGTAATTCATGTATACATAGACACATTCCATTCAAGAAAGAAGTGTGTATAAAAGTTTCAGTTAGAACAATGGAAATCTTAAGCGCATATAAGACAATTCACTTACATACAGATACCAATTTACTTACCACATCTGCCTACCACCTATCTAAATATTCCATCCCCTAACTAAATACCCACCTACTCTAAATACTCATCTATACAATAAACAAATTTATCTCTTAGCCACTTCAAGAAAATAAGTCAGCAAAAATATGAATTGACAATACACCAAAATATAGATAAAGCTTTTAAAGGTACAATAGATACTGAAATACAAAGTGAAAAAAAAGTGCACCTTATACTTATGCACACTTCAGACTGACAGACAGTGGGACAGGCATCCACGAGTTATCGTTTATAATTATGGAGATTATTTATTTTGCAAAATGATTCAACTAAATACATGTATGTGAGCAAAAAAAAAAAAAAGTTTAATAATTGAATGCATGCCACTTATTATTGCTCTCAAAATATATGATAAGATCACTAAAAATGAAAGAACATTTGCTTACTTGTCAGCATCCAGGACACAAAAGGAATCGATAAAGGGGAAGTTACCAGCTATGGAATCAAACTCTTCATGGGAGATAAATCCATCTTTATCAAGATCATAATTTTTAAAGACAGCCTTTTTATAAAAAAAAGAAAAGGAACAGTTAAAGATGAATAAATAAAAAAAACTTAAAAAAAAAACATCAACAAAAAAAAATAAATAATTAAATTTAAAGCAATATATGGAAAAATTTATTTTATGATGGGTATAAAGATTAACTAAATTTCATTCAGAAAATTACAATCTGATGACAACTTAACTCAAAATAAAGTTTTAGTATAGTTTGTGATAATATACATTCTATAGTAAAATTGAATTATCTACTTTTCTTAAAAAGAACTTTTAAATTGTGGCATAGATAATTAATGCTTTGAAAAAAGCAGAGAAATTGTGCCAGTTAATCTTAATGTTGGATTCACAAAGAAACCCAATCTTATAATCCTTTAAAGTTTTGACTGCTGGCCAAGGCTCTGAAAAGACAACAAACAGACGATGCAGGTAATCAGTTTACAAACACACAATGAAGCTGACTAACCTCGACCATGTCATGGACATGTTTGTTGATTGTGTCCGAGTCAGGTGGGCTCAACCCTGACAGCCAATCAGCAAACACCACAGGCTTGGTGGGAGTTGTTGGCTACACAAGAGAGACAAAAAACAAAAATAAACAAACACATTTTTTTTCCCTTTAAAACTCTAGGATTACCAGTTAAGGTGTTTTAAAAGATTTGCACTTGGACAAGAAGCTAATTAGGCAGGGAGACAAAGGTGTAGTAATTTATCTTTACGCTTGCTAGTTTTTATATTTAGTGCAGTTGCCCAATGTAATATTGGCTGAATAGGATTTTTATCCAATGCTAGATTAAGGTAACTGATTGTCTATATCATAAAAAATATTTAGTTCGAGTGACCATAGTTTGTGAGGACAGACATGAATGTAGAATCTAAAGTAAATGTGAAGTAAAAAAATGTCTTTTTTTTTTAAACCATAATTTTCATTAGTTTTGAGTTATAAAAATTAAAATCCAAAGTGTTTACATTAGCACACCCAAATAGAGAGCCATTAAAAAGCAATCAACCAACCTCATGGTTTTGTAGCTCTGATGGTTAGTTATTACCCATGCATGGAAAGAGCTTAAGGACCATTTAAACCCTCAAGGGATAATTTTTAAGATTTTTAGGAACAGACTTTAAAAAAAAAGGATAAAATTGTATCAAATAAAAGTCATAATATCATATAAAAAAGATTACAATTAGCTCATAAGTCGTAACGCTGTTCTGCTGAATTGTTTGATCAAGTTTTATTTCTTCTAATAAAAAAAATCTTTCTGTCTATTAACTTACAGATGACAATGACCCTCTCGGTTCTCTGGCCAATGAAAGCTCATAAATTTCATCCTCAGTGTGGTAAAGATCCAATGACAACTAAATGGATAAAAAATCCAACCAAATTTCAAATGTGTCCCACAAAAAAATAACATAAATAATGCTTTAACATAAATCTGAAAGCATATTTAAAGAAGTGTTTTAGAAAATTTTAACTCTAAAAAGCTTACCCTAAGAGTATTCACAAGGTCCATGTTTGCTTCAATGGGGATGGTATCCAGACCCTGCAGTCGAGTTAGCTCTTTCAATATGATTGCTAGCTGCGCCATTTTTCTGAAGTTCAAAAGGTTTCCCTCGACCCGGTCAGGCAAGGCCGTATGAAGTGAAATGAGATCTTTAAGGTGAACACCCCTGTAGACATATAATAATAATAATTGTTTTTTTTTTTTCCATTATTCATTTATTTATAAAGTTAAGTTTTGTATAAATATTGTTTGACATGATATTGTGTTTAAAAAAAAAAAGAGTCAGGCAAAACTTTTGAAAAAAAAAATAGACTAGAGTTTATATATAATGAAATATTTATGAAAAGATTAAGATTTTTAATATAAAAATGAAATCACATTTGTACACATTAAGAATTTATAACTTACAATATTGGTATTTTGAACCCTGTACACTGATGATAAACTTTTCTGTAATTACTGAAGTTGTTATTTGAAGACAATAAGTCTGTAAGATCCATTAGAGTCTGTTTGAATAAAAAAAAAAAAATATTTACACATTAAAAAGTCATATTTTAAGATGCTATATTTTATTTAATTTCCTGTTGTTATCCTGTTTTGATTTTATGAATAAATTGAACAAAATGGAGATTAAAAAGTCCAGTAGGTTCACCTGAATACAGAAAAAATAGTCAAATCCTACAGTCAACTGCACAGAAATATATCTAATAAATAAGTAAATTCTAGTATCATCCAAACAATAGATGCGGGGCTAAATACAATCATTTACCTTCTGTGAGTCAGGTGGTAGACAAGCAATTGTTTTAGACAGTCTTGCCAAAGCACTATGCGACAGACCGCCAACTATAGCCATCAGCGTGTTGAAATTTTGTAATACTCGCAAATGCTAGGTAAGAGTTAAATTATATAAAAAAAAAAAAAAAAACTATTTAAAGTTGGAACAAATCAAAAAATCAAAATGAACTTGAAAAATTAGTAAATTTGAATCCTTTACATAAACACTAAAAATTATATAAAAAATGTATTGTTTACAATAAATTATTTTTTTAAGCAAATTATTTTTTAGTGTGAAAGCTTTGTCATTAAGCTATAATTTAAATCAAAATTCCACATGTAGTAATTGATATTGCAAGAAAAAATTTTTAAAATCTTTTCATATAAAAAAAAATATAAAAAATACATTAATTTTAAACTTAACAGAAAAACTTCATGGATAGTTAGACGCATAGAAAGATCTCTACCTTAGAAACATCAATAAATTTACAGATGACATCTGCACGCTGCTGAGGTGTTGTCTTGCTCAGCACCATGCATTGAACCCACTGAGACAGGCCATTGAACAATGCTATAGAACGCTCCAGTTTGGGCTGGTCTTTTAGTGATGCAGTCAAAGCGTAATTTTTGTAATCTGAAAACTGAATGCATAAAAAAAAAGTTATGTAAATATATATATATATATATATATATATATAATATATAACAATATACTACAAAACACAAAATGTATCTTTTTCTGTCTAATAACTGAACAATACATAGGATGTTTCAAATTACACTTTATAACCATATGTATGCAGTGGTGTCACTAGGGTTGGTTTCACCCGGTGCAGTAACTCATGGTGTCACCCTTTGTGAGGGTGTCACCCCTTGTGAGGGTGTCACCCGGTGCGGTCCGCACCCCCCGCACCCCCCTAGTGACGCCACTGTATGTATGATATTTCAAAGAGCACTCCAATAAGGTAAAACTTTTTTATTACAAAATCTAGAGTGTAAATATATATTTTCTTGAGTGAGTTTATACATTTATTTATTTATCAGATTTCTTTGATAATCACTCACATGGACTCTTCTGAAAGCTTTGTACTCTAAGTAGGTCAACTGCGTGGCCAGGTCCTTGGGCTCCAAGTGGTTGAACACCAGCGAAACCTTTCTGGAATGTTTCCCGTAAGTTGCGTTTCTCACAGACATGTTTCGCATCCAATCATAGGATGGACTTTTTAAAAAAAATAATAATAAACACGATAACAAAAGTTTGGGCTTTTGACTTTGTCATTTCACAGACATGATAGATGGTTTTGTTGATCATGTTTTTATGTCACATGTGATAAAGTCATCAAAATAATTCAATTAAATATAAACTACCATTTATAAATGGGGAGACAGTGGGTGTTTCATATTAGTGATGGGAGGAATAATTAGAATGGGGGAATATTGGAAAAAGACATACACTGGATATCGGAAAAGGAGATTTACTGACCAATTATTTTTTTTATTGCAAATTGAATCCTAGGAACTTTAAAAATGAAAAATATCACTCTTACTGAGTTGTACCAATGATTCTGGGATCATGGGCACTAGTTCTAAGGTGGTCGGCAGTATCCGTAAATGGGGCCCCAAGCCATGGGGGCATTGCTTTCAAAATTAATTTTATTAATTATTTTTTGCAAAACAGGGATAAAATGGGTCATTGGGGCCCCGTGATTATAGTTTGTCTGGGGCCCCAGAATTCCAAGCTGCAGGCCTGCCCTTTCCCCATCTACACATATAGTAGTTTCATATCCATCATGTATTATGATATATTACACTACAGTTAAGACAAGTGATCTTACATGCATGTTCTGCAAGCAACAGCTAATACATAAATACTCTGTTTACAAACTTTATGTGTACAGGACAGCTTACAGGACTTACACTTTGGAAACGTCCACCAGTTCTTTTAATCTGTAATTGCCCTCTGCCTGCAGCAACGAGCTCAGCCTCTTCACTGCAGTGGTCACTAGAGTGTCCATATCAAAGTGAAGTGGGAACTTACAGATCCAGTATCTGAGGATGGAGAGGCAGACAAATTACATTTCACATGATATATGACTTTGCAAATCGTAACAGAACATTCACGAGTACCGTACAGTGGCGGCGGAACGAAATATTTTAAGGGGGGCAAGCCAAAATTCAAGGAGGGGGGGCGCCGCCCCTCCCCCCTTGAAAATTTAAGGGGGGGGGGGGGGCGGCAAGACACATTCATGAAAATACAATGTTTGACCTATATTCTTGTAAATACAATGCTCAACCTATTATATGTGGCTGTGGGTTGTTCCCACCCCCCCTCCCACACACACACAACAAAAAAAAAACATCAATTTATCAGTAACAATTGAAACTCAAAATCGCATAACCTTATATGAAATATAAACAAACAGGACATTAACAAACATAACATGGAAGGATACAGAAAATGAACACATAAAATATAAAAAAAAAAACATTCAAAATTACTACTAAACAGTTAGCCCAAAATATCGGATGATGATACTTACACGGAGAGAAATCTCGGGAATGTGCCATCGGGATTGAACAAACACACAGATGAATTATATGTCATACTAGCTGTAAACCCACCACTCTTCCCTTCTCTTGACCCTCCCCCCCCCCCATTCACTCCTTTACCCGGCACTCATGCTCCTCAGTCGCCGGACTCCCCCCTCCTCCGGATCTGACCACACCTCATACCCCGGACCTCCAGATCCACCGTCCAATTAAGCGTTCACACCAATGTTCGATTTAGCGCCGGGGATATCCCCGGCACTAGGGGTTGTCGGTTTTTAAAAACCGGCGGCGAAAAACCGGTTTTTCGACGAATCTCGAAGCATTCGACAACCCGTTTTTTGGGCTTTAAAAAGTCGGTTTTAGCCTAGCACTTAACAATTAGAATAAAATGTTATTACATTCAGATAAATTGCAGAGAAATCTGGGAAACGTTGACTTTCCAATGAACTCCCACGTCAGTCTGACCCGTGTACTTGGTCATTGTTAGAAAGTAATTGTTGGGCGATACAAGAGAAAAGGCGTGACCAGTGGTTCAGGGTTAACTTGAGGGGGAGGGGAGGGTATATACACACAGAGAGATTTGTGTCCGTTGTTTCCTCGACCTGGAAAGAGGGCTAAACTCAGGTCGTTTACTAATTCCACAGAAAAACCGATTTTTTAGCGTTTACTTGCGTAAAGTATACAACTTGAAACGGGCATATCATTGAGACGGGAGAGGGGTATTGGGGTATTGGTATCTTCTTAGTTCGTTACTAAACAATAGACAGAGGATATTTTTTTCAAGTTGACTAAATTTATGTTCGTCATCCAGCACCTTCACCACCGCCAACCCCTCTAACCTAAACAAGTCAGGACGTCGTACAGCCGCTGTAATGACTGGTGTAACTGATACATCTCAGGGATGGGAGTGGGGTAGGTGGGGAGATAATTGTATGAAGGGAGGGGCGAGGAGTGAATTTAGAGTTCAGTGGAGAAATTTTTTGAAATGGTCATTCAATGTGGCCGTGGCCCGTGCGTCCATAGAGGTACAGAGGTGTTTGTGTACCGTGTCACATATATAGTTAACATTAGAAACTTAGACAGAGGATGTGAGAGAGAAAGAGAGAGAGGAAGGGAGGGAGGGAGAGAGAAAAAGACAAAGATAATACCAAGAGTAAAAAAAGAACCGTAATATCTATAGACTATATATAAATAAGTACTATACATGTACTGAGGTCTACATCACAACGGCTGATTCTGAACTTGTCTGTGAGCGGCAAACCAAACCTCGTGTCTTTGACAGCCACGTATATTTATAGCTTAATATGAATGAAACATGGGAAATAATCAAGTCTCATTCGTGACTGCCAAACAAAGTTTAGCAGTTTAAAGGTCATGATAGAAATATAATAAGTCAATATGCAATTTAAAGGAATATTAATATATGTACCCAGTAGGCAGTAGTAATATTTTTACTGTCATATTGATAATTTTTTTCTTGTATTTATTATTTTACTTTAAAAAATTGGTTGACATAATTACATTAAACTTTATTCATTTTCATGCCCGTCAATTAAATACGGCATACATTTAAAATACTAATTGCTAGAATGCCTTAAAAATCGTTTATTTCACTTATTTTATTGTAAAACCGAAAACCGGTTTTCGCCGGTTTTTTGAGAAATTGACCTTCGACAACCGGTTTTTTTTAAAGTCGGTTTTTATATAACCCCTACCCGGCACTGAGAACTGTCATCCCCGGCTCTGCTTTGGCTAATTTCATCCCCGCCGGGGATGAAACCATAGACATTTATCCCCGGCTCTGCAGAATTTTTTTTTTCATCCCCGGCACTGGTATTTTTTAAAATCGAGCACTGCTTCACACCCCCCCCCCCCAATATATTAAGAAAGTATACATAAAGGTCCCTTCATACACTCACATAACCGGATAATTTAAAGCGATGTTCCATGTTTATCTCCATCCACTATTCCCATAATTTCAAATTGAAAACAAAAAACCCAAAATTCGTTAAATATTCACTTATTTATATGCATCACGCTAAATCTGTTTACAAATATACTGATAATAAAAAGTGTTCTTAGTTAATTCAAAGCCTGCACGACAGGCTTAGTCGGAAAATAGAACAAAATAAGAATTATTGAAGAAATGCGATCTTCAAACGAAACAAAACAATTAAGTATAAAACACAATACTAGATCCTACCGATTTTTTCATTAATTCTCCGTAACTACCAAACCTAATCTTTTTTTTTTTTATTTATACACTTATGTCTCACTTAGTTAACTTTCATATATAAAAGTATTAAAATTAATTAATTGTCTAATTCATGATAGATGTTCTACTAATTATTGTGGTTTAAATACCATACCATGGGGAAATTAACAAAAGATTCTCAAATAGAGAATACAATTTCAGACTACGTCATCAAGACCTTTAAAAGCTGTAAATAAATAAATAAATAAATAAGCCTCAAACACTTAAAAAAATCGTTGACGTAATTAGCAGACGACAGCTCAAATATTTTATATATATTTTATTCATTTTTATTTCACTGTCAAAATATTAAGTGAAATAATGATAATGTCCTAAGTTTTTATCACCTGTTTATAGATGTTCGTGACATGCTTTTTTCATATTTATTTGTTTAGTTAAAGCAGACGCCAACAACTGATTTCTAAATTAAACTTCATGATGCCGTCATTTTTTATTATTATTATTATTATTTTTTAATTGTGTCTTCAGCAATAACTTATTCCACAATAAACCCCTTGTAAACATGTTGGAACAGCAGACAACTTTTGACGTCAGGTGTTTCACGACCGGGTGGTGGGGGGGGGGAGATTAAATCATGCGGAATTACGTCATCAAAAGTGACATAAAGGTCTTGGGCTCTAAATATGAGTTACTAAGCCACCTTGATTCAGAGCTGACTCAGAAATCGTACAGCAGCTGTCCATTCAGACGAGGCCTAGCCAATCGGCGCTTCGAAAACAATACAGCTACGAGCTGACCAACTTTCCGCACGTGGCAGTGAGTTTTTTTTTTTAATTATTGCAATTAATTAAACTGTAATGAGAGAAGCTTTGCTTGGCTGTACCAAGGTGAATAAAAAAATGGTGTTGCCTCTTTGTTCACCAAAAAAAAGTGTATGTCTCGGCTTTTTCCCTACCCTTCATTTTTTTTCAAGTCGAAAGCTGTCACCTGACAATTTCAACGCCCCCTTCCCCTTCTCCATCCCGTCATTCTATATCTAAATTGTCTTCCCTGGTGCAGCCACTCTCTCACCCACCCCTTTCCCGAAAAATTCCCCCCTCTCTCTTTCTCTCTTTTTCTTTTGCCCCCCCCCCTACAATTTACTCCTTTTATATGTGTGTCACGTGAATCGATCAGGTGACCGATGAGTCCAAAATAACGCATGCGTACGTGAGCGTTCTATCGTCAGGCCAAGTTGAGTGAAAAACAAAAATAGAATCAATGATGAAACGGGCCAGCTTCCCGTCTCTCTCTCTCTCTCTCTCTCTTTTCTTATTTCTAACCCCCCCCCCCCATTTAACTATTCTCTTCATCTATTTCAATAGCCAACAGAAGCGGGCACAAAAAAAAGCGTGACGTCATATACTGACCCGTTATTCAGGCAACACGCGAAGTTTCCAGAATAAAACTAAAAAAAAATAATAAATCTATAAAACAAAAAAGCTGAAAGCATTTGTTGACGAGATTACTGCAAAGGAAGCTGACGAAAGGGTAAAGGGAGACTAGTATAACATGACAGTAGGAGTTGTTGCCCCTTTTAATTTTTTTTGTAAGTTCAGTAAAAACCTATGTTTTCTAGACCGTAAGCCATTTCATTAAACAACTGTCTTTGTTTTGTTTTTTTCATTTGAAAAAAAATTAAATTTAACTTTTTTTGTTAGGTTGAAACTTATGATTGCGCAATATAATTCACACACGGTGTTCGGTTGGCGCGAAAACGACATATTAAAAAAAAATAAATATATATATATATATATATATATATATATATATATATATATATATATATATATAACCGTATTTGTGAGCTTTGTGGCGATTTATGTATTATTTCGTTTATTTCCGCTTTCTTTGCGATTTTTCTCTTAATTCAATCATGTGTTATTTCATTTAGGGGTAAACAAGTAGGTAAAAAAAATCGGTTAAAAGGGGGTGTCACATGACAACTCGATTTCCCGGGCATCGCCGGGTATTACAACTGAGTGTATATATATATATATATATATATATATTTCCTGACATTTATGTTGACATTCTATCCAAAGTCAATTTAAAAACCGAAGTAAACAATAAAATCGTGACATCCACGCGCCTTAATCCTTCATACAATGTTGTTGTTATTTTTTTTTTGGCCCTGACAGATATTAATGGCGATTATGTGAAATATTTTAAAAATAGATAAATAAAAGAACCGTATGCAAAGCATAAAAAGCAAAGGAGGAAAAAAGGGGGGGGGGGGAAACAACATTGAGCTATAAATAGATTCAGCCTGAGCGAGACGAGAGGCCGCGAGACAGATCAATACTCCGGCAAGGGCCATTACAAAAGGGGGAGGTTGTTATGGTGTGTTTTTTTTAGCAACGGGAAGTCCCGGAGAAAGGGGGGGGAGCAGAGAGATTGGGATTGAGGAGGAGGGGTGGGGGGGCGGGTATGTTTAGCGACCACCGTGCGAATGATTCTGTTTTAGTCCCTTTAGTCTGAAAGGCATTGTGCTTTCTGTTCCGATTCACAGATGGGTGCTATGCACATAGGCTGCATATCGAACTTACAAAGTGACTGGCACATTTTGATTGCTGATGCAAGGACGAAAATCTTTCATTTCTAACGAATTTATTCGAAAACGAAAGCAGCAATCTTGTCCTGAATTCATCCCCGCACATGAAGTGACAGGAAATAGCCCAAAAAAAAAAACGGCCCGATACTTGGCCCTCGGGCGGTAATTTGGGTCTAAAAAGTGGTCATAATTACATGCATACTAGTCGCTGTCACCAGCTGATAAAACAAAGATTGTAAAATTAAAATTCATCCAAAATAAAATTAAAAAAAAAAATCCTAGGAGAATAGTAATGTTGGTTTACGGGAGGGGGGGTGGGGTGGGGGCAGTTACCCCAGCTCTACCGCATCCCCCCCCCCTCGAGAATAGTTAGAACTCTTGACCCACTGGGTTTAAAGTCCTTCAGGTCTCTGCAAAAAAAAAACAACAAGATCAGCACTGTATCCGAGACCGTACGGCGATCTCTTCACTCAGCCGTCACTGTTGGCCATCAATATATTTTTTTTTTCTTTTCAATGTGAGCGGCTTCTTGGGATACAAAATTATGACAAACAAACAGAACAAAAATATAAAATAACACGCTCCTTGTCTGGTCAATGGAAGTGACATAGCATTGCGTCCAATGCACACACACACATACACACACACACACACACACAGTATACATTGTGTCAACAACCTACATGACATCGTTTCATTTCATATCACTGACGCAATTGTTGACCAGATTTTTTTTTTTTTAAAAAGAGCCAAATTCGTGTAAACAACTTACCTGGCAGCCTGGCATATTTTTAACGTCCTAAAACAGCCACAACAATACAGACTAAAAATTTATATAAAAAAGGAAAAGAACCTAATTCATGTACTTAACTTACGTCACAGCCTGGTATATCATTGGCGGTCTTTACGGTCACAACAATGCAGACCAAACTCATAAATAAAAAAAAAAAGGGAAAAGAATCAAATGTGTGTAAACAACTAACCTGACAGCCTGGCATATCATCTTCTTGTAAGTTTGAATGGTGCAGTCCATGTTGATGGGCAGGTGTTGACATGCCACCATAGTACACGTCACTGTCTCGTCACAGCCTTGGAATCTTTTCAGAAGTGAGCGGTTAAGGAGAAATGCTGTGGGTCTCTCGGTGAGGTCAGATCGGCAAAAGAGTGGCGCTCACCCACCCTCCCCCCCCCCCGCGTTCACACAAACATGCACACACGCAAACCAAGTACCGTACCGTACCACAAATAAAGGATAACGTAAAGCTTACTCCTCTATCCGGGCGGGGTGGGTGGGGGGGCGGGGCGTATCCGGCACTAAATAAGCCAGTTTTTTTCTGTCTATTTATTTTACTACATTTGTTCATTGTGGATTAATCTACTACTGTCGATCTGAGGGGGGGGGGGGGTCACTGGTTCGATCTTCGATGACGACCAAAGGATATTTTCAGATCAGTGCCGATCCTAGGGATTTTGGGGTCCCGGGAAAGGGGCTTGGCTTCTTTGGGGGCCCCTGCATTTTGACATTCCACATCATGATATGAGATAACGTACTTAATATTTAATGTTAAAACAATTTCGGAGGCCCCCCTCAAGCTGGGGTCCGGGGCGGGGGACTTTCGAATTTGGAACCCCCCTCCCCCCCACCCTAGGTACGCCTCTGTTTCAGGTCATGGCTTAAGTCCCCGCTATGTCTCCCGTGTGTTGCCTCCATGCACATTGCACACTATCGGCTATGGTAGGGATAAAAGAATGGCACTGCAAAAAACCTTCCCATTGGTGGTTTATAGGGTCTAAGAGATTTCATCTCATCCTTACAGGGGACATCACTCGCCACTGTGCCACTCTTCAATGTACAGTTTAGTAAATAAATTAACAACAACCGGGGTGCGAATCCCATCAACTTCTAATGTCCTTTTGTTACCATCTCTGTCCGTCTGTCGTTCCGTCTGTCTGTGCGACCGTCCGTCGGTCAGTCTTAATTAACACACACGGCTTCTTTCTATCCGTCCGTTTCATCTTAGAGGCCAGTCCTTTATGTGTATTGGTCATTGTGCTTACATGCGTCTGTGTGTGTGTGTGTGTGTGTGTCAGTAAGGGCCTGGGGGGTGGGGGAAATGGGGTACTGCTGTTACACAGCTGTGGGGCCCGTGACGTTTAAAAGGGGCCCCAGTATGTTCCGAAACGTAATGAATACTATTGTTAAAAATATGTTTTTATCCTTACACGTAGCCTACATTCTGGTCTACGTACCAATGTAATATTTGATTGTTAGAAGAGAAATCAATATTAATTATTACGTTTGTAGAATATTCGCAGCACATTTTGTAACGAAAAAAAGGATACAGGTCGATGAAAGCCTGGGCCAGCTCCTCTGACGTCATGAACCAAGGATGCATCAGGAAAAACACGTTGACAAATTCTTCGTGATTCTTGTCCAGGCCTTTGTCCGCTGTAGAGAAAAGACAACACACCACAATAATCAGCGGTGGAGAAAAGACACCACCACAATAATTGGCGGTATCGGAGCGTTATCGGAGCGTTATTTCGTTTGGAGTTGATGGAGTTGAACTGTGTTGTCTGCGGGTTTACGGATGTGGCTAACCCCACGGCACCGGCGATGTTTTACATCCGCAAAAGACACCATGATGTTTTACGATGAGAACAGAGCGCCCTCTGCGTTGCTCTCTTGCCGTGAACACACTAAATAACAACCGGTGGGGGGGGGGGGTTAATTAAGTGGTGTTCACTTAGTTTGGTCCATTTGTGTGTATGTTTATTGACCATAAATGGTCAAATTACAACAACAACAAAAAAATGGCCAGACTGGTTGTTGTTACTTAAATTTGCATCGTAAAAAAGAAATTACAAATATTCCGGCGATGTTTCCCCGGACTGATTGGACGCCTCTCTAGTGGACAGAAGGTCGAACGGCCGAGCTGTGTAAAGCGCTCGGAGTGGCAAACTGAGAGTCCCGGGTTCGCATCTCGGTGAGAACCGACGGATTTTTTTTTTCCCCAGGATCTGATAAAAAAAAATTTGAGTCCATCCAGCTTTAGATTCGTGCCTGACTTAAGTTGGGGAAATATACACGGCTGGGCGTTGTGCTAACCTCGCAAATCCCTTTCTATGCCGAGGTTATAGAAACAGGTGAATTCTACGCTTCCTAGTTTAGTAAGAGGCGAATCTAATTGTTTTTATTTGCGCGCATCACATCGGGTCAAAGGCGTCCACTTGAACTGACATTGTGTCCTCGGGTACTACAAACCACGCTACTTAATAACAGTCAAGCGCGATTTATTATGCGTGGTAAATTAAATGTTGGCTATTGTAAATATCGAGTAAGGCCGTAATGACAGTAAAAGCTGGTTAGAGAAGAGTTAACAATAAACGTCTGGTTACAGAAGAGTTAACAATAAACGTCTGGTTACAGAAGAGTTAACAATAAACGTCTGGTTACAGAAGATTTAATTATATACGTCTGGTTACAGAAGAGTAAACAGTAAACGTCTGGAGATAGAAGAGTTAACAGTAACCGTCTGTGTATAGAAGAGTTAACGGTAACAACAAACAAAATGTTACTTACTGAAAGACTCTACGCACATCTGTATGAGCCTCTCCGGTGTCGCCGCCCTTACAACTGCTCCAGCTATAGTCGTCCCGGCCCCAGAGACGGCCGATCCTGCTCGATGATCGTCCTCTATCAGCCCCGGGGGCCCCATGGGGGTGGGCGGCGGAGGAGGGTGGGAGGAACTCTGCGGAGCGGGCGGTGGGGGCGGACTGGCCGGAGTGGGAGGGAGGTTGGGGGTGGGTGAGAAGGATGAAGTGGGCGTGGGTGGGGGAGGGGGCGGCGTGGAGGACGCTGACGCAGGGAGCGGCCCATGGCGGGGCCCTGGAGAGTCCACTTCATGCATTAGGGGGCCGGGGCGTTCAGTACCAGCATCCTGCTTAAGTCAACGAAGGCTTGGCCTGAAACAACACACAGAGTCCGTTATTTTGATTCAATCACATACTGATAGTTTTGTTTTCATCTGTACACAGCACGAATCATATTATCTACCAATTGGATTGTCGAGCTGAGGGTCCTGGGTTCGAACACCGGTGAGGACCAATGGATATTTCAGGTCTTGGTGAAAAGTCCCCCGCTTTACCTCCCGTGGTGCCTCCATGGCCATTGCACTATCAGCCACTGTGAAAAGCACCATAAAATCAGCCCCACTAGGGGACTTCACACACCGATGGTGGTCAGACCAGAAGCGGTTCTTAACACATTTAAGTGGTTTTTGTTTTGTTTAGTTTTTTTTTGTATTATTACCGTACTTCTATATAGTATTTCTTGACTAAAATAAAATTTCTGAATACGGGCCTCATCGACCTCATGGTTGGCCACCCTTATTTGTGTATACCAACTGTGGCCCATAGGCGCTTCGTTTAGTGCGACTCAAACCATTCCGTCTATTTTAATTATTTGCAATTACTTTTTTTTTTGACTAAATCTGGTTAAGTGGACAAAGCACATGGCCAGATTGGCTTGAAAAGCTTTCTTTCTTTTTTATGCCTGTTTTGAAACCACATGAGTGCAAAGGGAAAAAAAAAACATACATGCTAACCTACCATTTCAACATGAACTTTCTAAACAATCTCTATGATGAATCAATTTTATAAATCATTCATATAATTTTATGGGATTTTATAAACTGCTGATATAATGTAATATGATTTTTTATGAAATATTGATATCTTGTAACATGATTATATAAATTAGTGATATTAATTATTGATTATATTTTCTAACATGATTTTATAACAATATAACAGAAAAACGCAATACACGTTTTCATTTATGGAGATATCGGCACACAAATTCTAGATCACTGATATTCAGCGGGTACCCGTGTTCATTCTTGGAAAAGATCACATTCTCGTACAATCTCGTTTAATCACGTACAATCTCGTACACTCTTGTATACTCCCCGTTCTTCTTTTTATGGGGGCCCTGAGAAAATGGGCTTTCGGGGGGGGGGGGTGTTGGCTGAGTAAAAACGCTTTGAAAGCCACCGCTGTCGAATATTGGGCCACGAATCATCTTTGAACAAAAATGAAACTTTCCTTTTACAATCCTCTAAAACGTCCTGAGGATGACATTCTCTGTCGCTGGCTCAGAAAAGAGACAAGGCTCAGCTTGCAATGTACGCCAGTCGCCAACGGATAAAGTTAAGTGCTCAGGGGTCGGACGTCTCAGCTTGCAATGTACGCCAACGGATAGAGTTAAGTGCTCAGGGGTGAGTTTACGAATTAGTTGTAGTCGTTTATCTGCTGCAGGGGCGGCCCCAACGTGTCCTGGAGAGTATTACACAATTTAGGCAACAAAGAAGAATCATTTATCGCGGGACCCAACCTCACACTTTGGGTTCTAGAGCGACTGTCGCAATCGGTCCTCTTCTACGAGCCACACACACACACTATAGGGCGATACAGGCTATTGCTTGGACACTTGGAATGTAAAACATATAGCAGTACATTGTAGTATGAAAAGCTTGGTCGAACTATTATGTACTCGTATCCACATTTCCCGTTGGAAAAAAAAATGTATACATATTGTCGTGTCTCTTCAGAAGGCTAAAATTAACAGAGCTGTGACACACACGCACGCACGCACGCACGCACACACACACACACACACACACACATATATATATATTGAATTTAAAAGTTATCAAGCTACGTGATGCAACTAACATTTAAGGGGGGAAGAAGGGGGCAGGGACGGAGAAAGAGAGAGAGGAGGAGGAAATGTTGACAAACGGTGAGAAAACCCGAGTGGGGTGGGGACGGAGAGAGTGGGGTGGGGACGGGAGTATGAGGGTGGAAATAGTGTGTTGGGAAGAGAGAGAGAGAGATTTGGTGACGGTTAAGGTGGCGAGGTGGGTGCAGGGCGTTTTAGGGTCAATGGGGGGGGGGAGCAGTGAGGTCAAAGTTGATGGAGAAGGGGTGGGGGAAAGGGGGGCGGAATTCCCAGAATGGTTTGATTGCGTAACAAGTACTCGGTATTGCGTAATTTAGTTTGGACTGGTTTGAACTGGTGGGTTTTAGTTTTTTTTTTCTTCTTTTTAACAGACAAGTTTTAAAAAAAAAAAAAAAAGATTTAAAAACACACAACGTCCAAACCAAAACTATTTTACAATCCCCCCCTCCCCTATTTTATTTATTTTATTTTTTTTCAGTTTAAAAAAAAATTGCACCTGCAATGCTCAAAAGATTGCACACTCGCGATGGTTAATCTCCCCCGGGGTTTGTCTTGTACTTCCATCTATGTTGCCCCCTCACTTCTCCCCCCCCCTACCCGCCCCCTCCCCACCACCTATAACAAGTTATTGAAACTCCAATATACATATATATGCCCACATCCTGACCTTGGGCTGAAGCCAAATGTCTGACGATATGAGATATCATGCATGTCGACATCATGACCTTCGGCTGAAGCCAAATGTCTGACGATATGAGATATCATGCATGTCGACATCATGACCTTCGGCTGAAGCCAAATGTCTGACGATATGAGATATCATGCATGTCGACATCATGACCTTGGGCTGAAGCCAAATGTCTGACGATATGAGATATCATGTATGTCGACATCATGACCTTCGGCTGAAGCCAAATGTCTGACGATATGAGATATCATGCATGTCGACATCCTGACCTTGGGCTGAAGCCAAATGTCTGACGATATGAGAGGTATCATGTATGTCGCGACACAGAGAGTGTACCTACAGCTACGGGCAGAGGTGCAATTAGACCAAACTTTCAGGCGGGGGGGGGGGGCAAAAAAAAATCACATGTATTAAAAAATCACACTATTTATATATTTATATTTTATTTTAAACAAATTTGGTCTAATCTTTTAATTTTTTTTTTATTTCGGAGGGGGCAAATGCCCCCCCCACCCAGTTGCGCCACTGGCTACAGGCAAGTGTCCATCAAGTTGTTCCACCTGAAACAAAAACTTGGGATTGGATTTTACGACGACCACCACCACCACCACCACCACCGTGACTCCTATGTTGGTTTCAATACGATGGCACCCACCGGCCGCCCCCCCCCGCATCAAAACACGGTCAGCGGTTGTTATAAAACAAAAATATCAAGCTTAAAAAAAAAAAAGTTTATTTAAAATGCCCGTGAGCAAGATATTTGGGGGCCAGAGCTGTACTCGCCGTACCCACTGCGCCCACCGTACCTGTTGTACCCGCTGTGATGTCAGGCGCCCCCCCCCCCATTCTTAAGCTGGGTGGGACTTAAGAGACTGCACATACACATCTCGAGCAATCACCGGGGTTCGAACCCGAGACCATTAAGTCTCAGTCTCTCTCTCTCTCTCTCTCTCTCTCTCTCTCTCTCTCTCTCTCTCTCTCTCTCTCTCTCTCTCTCTCTCTCTCTCACTCACACTGTGGATATAGCTAGGCTTCAATTTGCACTACTAAGTTCCATTCCTCCCTCCGTGGGTGGGGATGTATAAAAGAGAGAGAGAGAGAGGGTGTGTGTGTGTATCCATGTGAAAAACAGGAAGGGGAGGTGGGGGGTGTGTATAAAAAAAGAGGGGAGGTGAAAAATATAGGGGGGTGGGGTGGGGGGGGGATTGTGCAGGAGCGTCTATGTGGGTCACGGGTCACTCCGATTCGTCATACACACACACACACACACACACACACGATACCGTTTCAAAATAAAATAAAAACAACGGATCGGCAATAAGCACGTGCCTGTGTGTGTATATTTTAAGCATGGCCGGTATATGATCAACAGTACAGATCAAATCGATGATCCTCAAGCATTTCCAGACTTGAGACCCCAGCTAGAAGCAGTCTCGGGGGGGGGGGGGTCTTTGATACCCACGTAAAAAAAAACAACTAATCCTCGAACGATTACTGAACCTTTTCCCTCGACCCATTTCAAAAATGTGGCCCAGCCAGGGTGGATCTTGGCTCCACAACTTTGAGAGCCACTGGCTCCAACAAAATGTAAATAAATGATGCGCAAGGCAGTGGTGTAACCATTAAAGGGAGGTTGGGGGGGGGGTCCATCCCAGGCGGCCCTTTTTTTTTAGTCGCGGAACGGGGCGGCATTTTTTTTTCTTGCTGCGAACCCCCCCCCCCAGGGGCGCTACTGTGTGCAAATATGCCAGACATGGTGTTTTGACCATTCCCCCCTTCTACCTCCTCCCCGCCCCCATACAGTGACGTAATTTTGACAACAGCCTGGACGTAATGCAAGAATTCTTTGAGCCGGCGGCTGAGTTTAGCTCAAACGTTGAGCGCGGCCTGGAATTGGCTGTGTGTGTGTGGGGGGGGGGGGGTTGTAGTGAACTAGATAGGTGGTGGTGGTGTTGGTCTGGAAAGGGGGGTGGGACATAGCGGGGCGATCGATCAGCTGCTCGCCAACAGGGTCAGTGAAAGTGGTTGCAAGAGCCGAAAGGATAAAATGGAAAAAAATAAAAATTCCGTTCGACAAAACCCAGACAGCTGGTCGGGTCAGTGGCTACCTTAGGACGTGATTTCAATATAAAACTAGTGATAACACTGGTGATAATGATAACACTTGTGATGACAACGGCAATGATAACACTAGTGATAACACTGGTAATGATAACGCTAGTGATGACACTGGCAAAGATAACACTAGTGATAACAATGATAATGATACCGCAAGTTACAACATTGAAAAATATAACACTAGTTATAACACTCATCACGACACACTCAACACGACACATTAATCCTGACACACCCAGCACGACACAACTCTTCACTGCACACACACTCAGCACGACACACTCAGCACGACACACACACTCATCAAGACACACTCACCACGACACACTCACCACGACACACTTATCTTCTTGCTAGTCAGCAGAGCCGTTCTTTCACTTTTGGAGCCCTGGCCTAACGCTTATGTTGCTCCCTTGTGTGCGTGTGTATGTGTGTGTGTGTGTCTGTCTATGGCCTCTAAAGACTTAAGACCGGCACTGTTGGGCGATTGTTTGTGCAGTTTGTGAACATTTCAAATATCCTGAATCGACCCATTTTACGGTATTTCACTGCTTCAAGTAACATTGTCAAATAACGGTATTTCACTGCTACAAGTTACACTGTCAAATAACGGTATTTCACTGCTACAAGTTACATTGTCAAATAACGGTATTTCACTGCTTCAAATAACTATGTGAAATAACGATATTTCAATGCTTCAAATAACACTGTCAGATAACGGTATTTCACTGCTTCAAGTAACACTATCAAATAACGGTATTTCACTGCTTCAAATAAAAAATGTCAACTAACGATATTTCAATGTTTCAAAAAACACTGTCAGATAAAGATATTTTTCATCTTCAAATAACGATTTTCCTGCTTATCTCAAACAAGAATCTGGAAAACTGCATTTAAGAACTATTTATGTATAAAAAAAACCATAACATAGTTTACAAAATCCCATAACACAGTTTACAAAAACCCATAACACAGTTTACAAAAACCCATAACACAGTTTACAAAATCCCATAACACAGTTTACAAAATCCCATAACACAGTTTACAAAATCCCATAACACAGTTTACAAAAACCCATAACACAGTTTACAAAAGCTGACAATATTGAAACATCACTTACCTGCATGTGCCAGTATGTCAGACTCCGAGATGCCATTATCCGAGGCTCGCGCATTAAACCAAACTGTCGGACTCGATCGCTCCTTTGGGGTGGTGTCACGGCTCTGTGAACAGAAAATGTAACGAAGAAGATTAAAAAATAGAACTGCAAGTGACCAGACATCGTCAACTGTCTTCCTTGACCATCGAACCCTTCAATAAATAAATAAAAAAAACAACCCGTCCTTGCCTATAGTTTAATTCCGGGGCATCTTTACAAAGGTCCACTTCTATAAAGTAGTTTTCTATGAAACAGGTTGCCGACCGCTGAACGTACGTAGACATGCCAATGCGCAAGCAACTCCATAGCCATTTTAGGAATAATAAGAAATTATTTACTAACAAACATTTTCTTTTTTTTAAAAAGGGGGAAATGATCAGCTTTTTGAGTGACCTCTTTGGTTGAGGGGGGGGAGGAACGGGGGTGGGGGTGACGACCTTTCGTCAAGGCCACTTATCCAGAGAGCACTTCCGGCTAAGTAGGTTAAACCATTTAGTTTATCGAAATCGTGGATCTGAAGTAAATTGGCTCCCATCCATGTGGTGGTTAATCTTAATACGGGCGCCCTCTATCGGGGCTAATCTATTATACGATAGATTAGTTGTTTTAACAAGGGACACCCCGGGGGAAGTGGCCAGGAGGATGCCTGTTGGTCAGACCACCTGTCAACATGTAACAAGAGTCGCGTTTGGGCCATGTGGAGTTGGTGGACATGGCTGGGTTAGATTTGAGGTCAACTAGCGCAGGTCAGTTACTGCCCTGGGGAAAACACACTATGACGATGGCAGTGGGTCAGTGCGCTAGTGACGGCACGGTGTATGTGTAGAGAGGGCCGGGCAAGTCTGGTTTTACCACGGGGCGGTGTGGACGTTCGCCATGAAGTTGACCCTCCTCTAGTTGATTGTTATCGGGTTGAGTAGCGGTACCTTTGCCGCGGGGCACCCAAACACCTCTTTATAAACTATCTGCAAATCTGAGAGGGGGGGCGGCTCTGATACAACACACTTGTTAACTCTCACTCTGAACGTCCCGTCATCCCGCAAATAAAGATGAATTACTTCCTGTAAGGTGGGGCTAAACATGCTGACTCAATTGAGTGGGACACAATGGGTTATGACATTTGGCGGGGGACACAATGGGTTATGACATTTGGCGGGAGTGATGGAGCTTGTATAGAGCCAGACGTGAATTAGATGCGGTCATCACAGATGAGAACGAACGGAGGAGAGCGGTGTGCGCGGGGGGGGGGGGGAATTAAACAGCCTAACAGACAATGTTTGTCCCACGGGGCCGTTCGTTTTGACCATATCTGTGCTAAACTTGTGATCCAGCTACCGATACATGGACGAGTTTATAAAGTGACCTTGTCACCTACACACACACACACCTTCCAACTATAGCTGAGGCTTTTAATGGAGGTTAAAAGGGGGTGAGACTTAGGGATTCAAATCCACTAGCTTCACCACCCTAAGTGGACTGACTACCTCATTGCAACCGTATCTGACATACAGAGCCGTTACTAGGTTGGAGGGGGGGGGGCTAGTAAGATGTATTTAAATATATTCGGGGGTCCATAAGGAAAATTACCTACGCCCCCTCCCTCCCTTTTACAGCAGATTTGATACAGATTTGGACTGAAATGTTGCCCTATGGTCATGTGGGCCCTAAGCGGTCGCGTAGTGTATCCATACGCACGTGCCTGCTGGTATGTTTCATGTCAGACATAGAGAACGTAAATAAAACCGTGCAGTACGATGAGTAATTGGGCCAATAGTAAAAATGTCGAGTAATCAGGGTATGTGGAATTTAATTGTATTTACTGATATTTAAGTTTATATGAAAAGTTATACAATCTATATAGGCATAGGGGACAGGTGGTCGTGCGGTGTAGAAAGCTAGACTGTTGATCGGAGGGTTCCGGGTGAAAGTCCCCAAGTCCAGCCAGCTTTAAATAAGTATATGACTTTTAAAGTTGGAGTAAAGGCGGCTGGGCGTTATGTCGAAATAATAGAAAGAGATTAATTCTACACTTCATCTCACCCTACCAGGATTATTTGTTTATTAAACTGATGTTATGGTCAACCAATGTATGAAATTAATTAATGAAATTAATCAATCAACATATGTAATGTGAGGATCAGTAACTTAATCAATCAACATTAAACTAGTCAATCTATAGCATGACACTTTCTAAGTGCACGATGTATTTACCATGATTCAATAATTTTACTTCGTCATGCAGACTGACAATTCGACAAAAAATTCGCATTTTCTCTCTTTCTCTCTATCATTTTTTTTTTATTTCTTGAATCTTGAATAGATTACACACACTTAATCTGTTTATTAAACTTCAACTATTAAAGTCCAAATTATTGATCTAAAAAAGAAAGGTCAATGAAGAATGCTAGTGGGTCGTCCTGCAAGCCCCTGGCCACTGCCGAGTCCCTGTCGGTCAGTATCAGTCACATATTTACTAGCCTGTGTCAAATGGTCAATAACTGTTTACAGCCATGGTGCAAATGTTGTGGAGCGATGATTTGAACCCAACTCCCAAATTTTCATTGTAATTCGACTACCTCTCCTCTACCCCCCCCCCCAAAAATCCTTCATTTCCATCAAACACCTACCCCCCCCCCACCCCCATCTTCTCTCACTAAATTGATGCGACCTGATATTATTTCCGCTTGACTAGACACACACACACAAGTGACCTAGATTTTAGAGACAAGCGGAGGCAAGTCTCAATACGCGGGCATTACGTGTTTATATATATACACACATATTGATTTCTTTTTTAAATTTATTTATTTTATTTTAAATGTGTGTTTGAAATTCTATCTAGAGATCAATGTGTGTGCACTGAGAATACTAAACAGGTTATAGTATAGTATATAATTTTAAACAGGTTATAGTATATCATTTTAAACAGGTTATAGTATATAATTTTAAACAGGTTATAGTATATCATTTTAAACAGGTTATAGTATATCATTTTAAACAGGTTATAGTATATCATTTTAAACAGGTTATAGTATATCATTTTAAACAGGTTATAGTATGTCATTTTAAACCCAACGGAGAAAACCTGTATGTTTAAAAAGCATACTATTTGAAATAAGCCAATCCAATTTTTATCACCTAATTTGCAGAACTTTTTTTTTAAATGTAAAAAATAATAGCATTACTAGCAACAGTGCGGCCCGGGCTCCAAAAAAAATGCCTACCCTCCGTTCGTTCGAGTGTCCATATTTACTACTAATGTGGTAAAAAAAATGTCGCCCATGTTTGTTTTGCTCTGTCCCACACGCGGTGCTAAGTCATCGCATCCATTATATAACAATTTGAAGAGAAACTCTGCCGTCTCAAAGTAAATGGTAGTTATCATTTAAACAAAAAAAAAATAATGAGCCAAGTTATATATGACATCACCCACCACCCCTCTTCCTTGGTACCGATGGTAAACGCAGGACAAATGCCAGAGATCAGTAGATGCATTTGGTGTGGGGGGGGGGGGTTGCCGATGGTACCGCCTCTGGAGGGTGCCCTAAATTTCATTATAACTCAGCCGTTAACAAAAAAAAACAACCTCTTACCCCCCCCCCCTGCATAAGGCTCTGGCACAAGGCTCCTCTCACCGCCCCTACCCCCTCCCATCGTAAAGGCTGCCCCTCCAGAAGTGTTAGTAGGCCCGATGCTAAATCGCCTGTCGAGGCCCACTTAAGTTTTTTTTTACTTTATACGAATCAATACTTGTATGGGGGGGGGGGGGGTTTCTATACAAAATAAAGTCTCTGGTTAAAGGTTCTCTAATTATGTCGGAATGGTCAACGCGGATTCGACTCTCAAATGGGTGTCATCGTGTTCCCAACCCACCCACCCCACCGCCATTCTTTTTGAACGTGATGGAGAACATCGATAGAGAGACATCGTAAATATGACGTCAGACGGGCTACACCCCACGAGACCAGCTACACATCTCTCTACCGTTAGAAGCCGTGCTTTAATTTTTTAAAAAAAAAAGCAAAAACAAAATAACGTAATTATGCTAGCCGGCCAGTGGTGCTCAAATATTTACGATTCGCGACTCACTAAGAAGTCTGTTCGTATTTTGTTTTAGCAAAAATTATGTATACATTTTTAAAAAGTTGAATTTTCTGTCAATTTTCGATCAAGCGTTTGGGCGACCCTATTCAAATCAGCCCGCAAGCCTCATTATGAGAACCACTGTGCTAGTCAAATAGTCACCGAAGTATTTTATAAACCATGGCCGATGGCAACAAAAGAAACAAGTGGACACCATTCACCCCGTTGCCATAGGTGACGTCTGTAAGTCTGCTGTTGTTATTGTTGTTGTTATATACGACAGACCAGTTAGCTAGGATTGGGTTAAATTTCAACAAACGCAACAAGCCCGTTAGCAGCAGCAGCAACACGAGAGACACAGAGAGAAAGGGGGGGGGGAACAACCTGGAGCTGTCAACTACAAATATACACACCACACACACACACACATACAAAATTAAGTTAGTGTCTCGAATACCATACACTGTGTATATGGGTCAGTGCTGTATATCTAGGTCAGTAGCATCGATTGCCCTGAACCAGATACGGGTCGCCGACATCAGTTAACGGTGAACTGGATCTAACGTACATTGGGGGGGGGGAGGAGGAGGAGGGGTGCGAAGTTATGTCTGCGCACTTTAAAAATATATCGCTCCAGATAAAGCTTTGGTATGTCCCATCTGAGAAAGGCGATTTGAGTAACCACGATGGATAAATATTCAATGCACAGTTGGTAGCTGACTTGATATAAATAAACTAAGAATAGCGACAGTCGTATGCAGTTTGGGGGGGGGGGGGGCTGCCAATTTGGATACTTTATATCCTGGGTCTATATATTATTGCAGGCAGGCTTGCGGAGCAGGAGCCGATGAGCCGGGTGCCGCTACTTTTTGCTGGAGCCGGAGCCGAAAAAATCTGGCGGCTCCACGGCTCCCAAATGCTTTTTTTTTTACAACAGAATTTTTTTTTAGCTTTAAAATTCCAAATTTGTTTGATTGTTTGCCTCCTACAATTTGAAATGTTGTTATTTTTACGAACGCCACAACAGTAACAGCGTAAAAATGATAGCGTGCACGCACATCACCTCAAGAATTCTTTAACGGGGAATCGTTTTGTGTTCGTTTTAAATCTTGTTTACCCTCCGAAATTTTTTTAATGGCATGCTATTTTGTTATATATAAAGTTAAAACAGTTTTATTTCATATAATAATTGTATCAATCATTTAAATTAAATTTTTACTAAGACGACAAATAGAACGCGTCATTTTGTATTATTATTTGACCGCGAATCAGGCCCGTAGCGTTTGTAAGGGCCGGGGGGCTTAGCCCCCCTTGCGTTTTGTCTGGCCCCTCTGCTTATTTGCTCTACTAAGTAAAATTTATTACCTGCCCCCCACTGCAATTGCCTGGCCCCTGTTGTAGAATGCCTGGCCCCTGCTGTAGAATTTTCACGCTGCCGCGAATTTGTAATAGACTAAAAACAAAATGATCGCTTTCTGTATTTAACAATTTTATTATAAACAGAATATCTGAAATAGAGTAGATAATTTATAAGGCTGTGGCTATACGGACCCGGGTCCCAATAAAATCCGATTGTTATTCGGACCCGTGGCAAATATGCACTAAGATTAGCTATATTTAAACTTTATTAGACGGAACCCGAAAAAAATAATAATACAGAGTCCGCTTAGTGGAACCCTAGACACTGAGTAACGATTAAATCATACAATTCAAACAATTATAAAAAAAACAATAATAAAGTTAATGTATAGCTAAGCTAAGTGCATATTTGCCACGGGTCTGAATAACAATCAGACTTTATTGGGACGGGGTCCGAATAAAAATCGGAGTTTATTGGTACCCGGGTCCGAATAGTCACTTCGAATTTATAAATAATAAATATAAATACTGAAGTCTTTAAAATCATATATAATAATACTCATTTCCAGTGTGCGTTAAATCGAAAGTAAAGAATTAATACAACAGTATTACAGTTTAAAATACAACCATGAAAAAAATCGGATCTGCCCGAAACCAAAAAATACCCTCGCCTGCCAATCAAGCCTAAGGGGATATAACTCTATGCAAAGGTTTTGCAGGGTACAGCTAGTATTTTAAATAATGTATCATTTTACTATTTGCTAATTTGATCATTGAAATAACTTTTTATTACTTATGAAAATGGCGACTAGAGAAACCTCGGTCGAAAATAATGATATGTTTCTGAAATGGTTTGTTTTTAGTAAAACCGACATGCGTATATTTTTCAAGTTCCTGACTATGGGGCAAACCCGTGAAAATTCTACAGCAGGGGCCAGGCATTCTACAGCAGGGGCCAGGCATTCTACAGCAGGGGCCAGGTAATAGGTAATTTTACTAAGTAGAACAAATAAGCTGAGGGGGCCAGACAAAACGCAGGGGGGCCCGGCCCCTTGCCCCCCTCCCCGCACGCTATGGGCCTGCTATGGGGGTGAACGCGACAAAATTTGCATAACTTTTTATTAGCGGCATGTTTGCGTGGCGCAATTACAAACATTTTTTGTCTCGTGTGATACTATCTTAATAGGGAGCCGTGCCGGAGCCAGAGCCGTCAAATTTGTGGGAGCCGGAGCCGGAAAAAAATTTGGCGGCTCCGCAAGCCTGATTGCAGGCAGAGGCGGAATAAGGACCCGGTGGTGGGTGGGGGGCAGAAGAAGAAAAAGGTTGGCTCCTTCATAACAGTCTGGCATCAAAACGTTCGCACATTCCCGTATAAATGTGGGCTCCCTGAGGGGGGCCTCACAAGTCAGGGCCCCCCACGACCCCCCGGAGCACCCGCCGTTTGATCCTTTCCTGCATCTAGATATAAGAAAATGATTTCTAGATTTATTTATTTTATAAATTTTCGTTCATTGATATACATTTTGAATACCGGTATTTATTCAGTGACATAAATTTTGAATACCGGTATTTGTTACATTTTTAGGGGATTCTTGTATATAATTTAATCTATTTCTGGATAATTCTTTGAAAAGTTAATAAATTGCCAATCATGAGTACAGTATAAGCGAATTATCCAAGACACAAACCTACAGGTAAACACGCACGACAGGACAGGATACTAATAAAGTTAACAGACTAAAATAAGTGACCGAACACGTATAATCAATCGACCTCTCAAATCTGTGAACTGGCTAATCTATTTTTTATTCATGTATGTTGAACTACAGTAAAGACTGTTATCTATTTACATACTGTACCCTGCAAAACCTTTGCATAGTTATATCCCATTAGGCTTGATTGGTAGGCTAGGTTATTTTTGGTTTCGGGGAGATCCGATTATTTCATGATTGTATTTTAAACTGGAATACTGTTGTATAAATTCTTTACTTTCGATTTAACGCAGAACCCAAATCGCTTTTATATATATATATATATATATCTACTATTTTACCCGTTGACTTTTTTATTACTGCAGACTTAACCGCACACACGAAAGCCTGTATTCACGTGTGGGACAATGTTCGAACAGCCAATGTAGTACAGCGTCTCTACCCTCTTCACTACAAGCTGCAGTGGTCACGACAGTTCACCGCTTACGTCAACCAATAATCGACCACCGGGGGGGGGGGGCAGAAACGGGATTTGAACTCGTCACCTACACTTGACCGATCCAGTTCACTCTCCTAACACCATCAATTAGTGGCGACCTTAAGGCTGGCAACTAGACGACCAGAGCAAACTCCCAGGGCCCGGGGCTTAAAATGGGCCCCGAAAAAGAAATGTTGTTGAAGTAAGATGCATAGATGACCACCGCTGACAACACTCACCCTCGACCCCGTCCGTGATGCTCCCTCTGCCAACGATCTGGTAGTAAAGGTAGGGGGGGATTGACAATGGGACAACACATAAAGGAATCATATTTAAAGTCTAACAATTGGCCACCACATAAAGGAATCATATTTAAAGTCTAACAATTGGCCACCACATAAAGGAATCATATTTAAAGTCTAACAATTTGCCACCACATAAAGGAATCATATTTAAAGTATCACTATTGGCCACCACATAAAGGAATCATATTTAAAGTCTAACAATTTGCCACCACATAAAGGAATCATATTTAAAGTATCACTATTGGCCAACACATAAAGGAATCATATTTAAAGTCTAACAATTGGCCAACACAAAAAGGAATCATATTTGGAGTCTGACAATTGGCCAACACAAAAAGGAATCATATTTAAAGTCTAACAATTTGCCACCACATAAAGGAATCATATTTAAAGTATCACTATTGGCCAACACATAAAGGAATCATATTTAAAGTCTAACTATTGGCCAACACAAAAAGGAATCATATTTGGAGTCTGACAATTGGCCAACACATAAAGGAATCATATTTAGAGTCTCACTATTGGTCAACACATAAAGGAATCATATTTGGAGTCTGACAATTGGCCAACACATAAAGGAATCATATTTAAAGTTTAACAATTGGCCAACACATCAAGGAATCATATTTAAAGTTTAACAATTGGCCAACACATCAAGGAATCATATTTAAAGTTTAACAATTGGCCAACACATCAAGGAATCATATTTAAAAAACTCTTTATTTGCCAATGGGTGGTGACGTCGGGACATTGTTGACCTTATGGGCACAAGTGGCTTTGTTGTTGTTGTTGTTGTTTTTAGGGGGTTTTGTTTAAGGAGAAAAAAATCTGATTGGCCAGCCAGTCCGAGGGAAGGAAGGTGTGGGAAAACACACACACACACGAGAAGACGTCAAAAAGCTAACACACTCAAAGTTGGAGACTTCCTGAGTCGAGCAACCGGCAGGTGACAGCGGGATTTGGTCGTAAACAAACTAACGGTCAAACACGCGCTCACAACAAAGATGGTCGTTGTCGGTGTGACGTACACATCTCGGGGGGGGGGGGGGATCGGAGAAACCAAGTTTGCGCATCAGCGGTACGAATTATGTGTGTATCGCTTTTTTAAAACTTCCACCCCGATAGCACTGACAAGTACAATGTAAGTTTGGGTGGGGGGTGGGGGGGGGTGGGCTTAGGCAAGTAATATACATATTTACAACAAAACAACAAAAAAAAAGTTGAATTTGTATATAGATAACGCGACCCAACTGGTGGCTTTCGAACCACAATTTGAGAGACACTGATAAACTGGAACTTTAAAAAAAAAAAAATATGTGTGTCTTTCGGTCAATATTACTGAACACTTTTTCTTTTTCATTTTATTGGAGGTGGGGGGGGGGTTCTGTAAGGTGTGCGCGCTTGCCTACCCCCTCTCCTCCCACCACCACCACCACTCCCACACACACGCATACACACACAGAGACCCCCAGGAACGCCACTGAACATGAGAGTCTTAGCCGACCCTGTGTATGAACGTGATAGAAAAATTTTGCTTTTAGGGAGTAACTGTTTTCTGGTAGAGTCCCATATAACAAGTGACCTAATGTACGTTACAATCCCCCCCCCCCGTTAAACTTTGCAACTATTTAACTTAGTCTTATATGTGACTGAGTGGGATGGATGGCCGAGTGGTGTAGATACTCGACTGTCGACCTGAGAGTCCTGGGTTCGATCCTCGGTGAGGACCATGGGGAATTTTTTCCAGGTGAAATTTGTTTCAAAGTCGTCCCACAAGTCCACCCCCCAGCGTTCAATGGGTACCTCAACTTTAAGTTGCGGGGAAGTAAAGGAGGCTGGGCGTTGTGCTAACCACACAATCCCTTCATATGCCGAGGTTATAGATACACACTTCATCTGATCCGATGGCCCGTTAGGGCTAAGGGAACTTTACTTTTTTTTTTTTAATACATGCGACATACACTTATACATGATAAGGAAAGAAACAGTGCATCCTTCAATCGTCTCACTCAGTCCAATTTGTTGCCTGAAATAGGCCACGCCAGGTTTACGATTTCATCAGTTAACATAATGACGTCATCAAACGACGGCATACCAATGGTGGAGGGGGAAACAGTAATACCCAGTAACGAAACAGGATAGCAAAAAAAAAGGGGGGGTCAAACCCAAAGCGACCACTAAAAGGTTTCGATTTTCGAATAACATACCCCCTGGCGCAGAATCGATTACGACAGAGTTTGGTATTGTGTGACGGATTCGAAACTGAGGATCGCGTAGTTTTTCTCCCATATCTGATGTGTCGTGTATTGGCGACTTAATTATCCAACAGCATACAAACACAACAGACAAATACTATAGAAGTTGGCGACCTGCGCAGATTGCTGCCTAGTTGATAAGTCTCAAATCTTCTGCGCATGATCGTAAATTGTTTGCTTTTTAAATTGAAGCAATTTCACAAATCAACAATATGAGTGTTACTAGTGTTATATACAGCAATAGTGTTACTAGCGTTACATTCAGCAATAGTGTTATTAGCGTTACATACAGCAATAGTGTTACTAGCGTTACATACAGCAATAGTGTTACTAGCGTTACACACAGCAATAGTGTTACTAGTGTTACACACAGCAATAGTGATACGTTAGTGGCCCCCGGGGTAAACTACTTGTGCCGCCCCTCTCACAGCTTTATATGGAGAAATAAATCAACTACTTTTACTTTAGCATGATGACGATACACGAGACGGTTTAACACGGAGAGAGACACACACACCCGTTCAGAATAAGACGCAAATATTGACAAACACATACAAACAATCACACAAACACATACAAACAATCACACAAACACATACAAACAATCACACAAACACATACAACAATCACACAAACACATACAGCAATCACACAAACACATACAAACAATCACACAAACACAAACAATCACACAAACACATACAAACAATCACAGAAACGCATACAAACAATCACACAAACACATACAAACAATCACAGAAACGCATACAAACAATCACACAAACACATACAACCACACAAACACATTGTTGTTGTTGCACAATGACGGGCTAAATTGTCCGTCATGAGGCGTCATGTTAATCTTTTCTTTAAATTAATCAAACTACATGGGAAAACTTTCTCAGACCATCCGCACACATAAAGACCCCAGAAAATATAGCTCTGGTAATTTCTGCTCACACTGAAAGCTGGGAAAGTTGTTAAATGTACCACTCACACACATCTTTACTAAATGTACCACTCACACACATCTTTACTAAATGTACCACTCACACACATCTTTACTAAATGTAACACTCACACACACATCTTTACTAAATGTACCACTCACACACACATCTTTAGTAAATGTACCACTCACACACACATCTTTACTAAATGTACCACTCACACACACATCTTTACTAAATGTACCACTCACACACACATCTTTACTAAATGTACCACTCACACACACATCTTTACTAAACTCCCAACTCACCTGTTGATCCGCTACTTCTGGTTACATTTCAGACGCGCTATTTTTAGCATCAATCCCAAAAACAACACGCGCACATTTCTCGTGTGTTATATGCACGGCACAGCGACACCAATCTCCGTGGAATTCAATCCAAACAACTCATTACTTTTGTTAAGGACTAAATCGAGTTTTTTTTTTTTGTTTCCCTTTTCTTCTCTCAAAACAAGATAAAGCCATCCGTATGCCTGTGCAGATACAAATCTTTCCTGTTAAATGAATCCAACACGATCACCATCCAGGAACAAGAAGAGAACAAGTCTGCCATTTTTTTTTCGGTATTTAAATAATAAATTTAAAAAAATCAGCCCAACTTGGCAATAGCGAAAATAAATAAAAAGTCGTGATGTCAACAGCGATGTAAAGAAATATCACAAACAGGCAAATTAAAAAAAAAACGAAAACACCATAATAACGGCGCAGTCCAGAGTGAAACGGCACTAGAGAGAGGAGGAGGAGAAAAAACAGCAATAGCAACCAAGCAAGGACACAACTGACCAGTCCAGATGTGAGCAATAGGCGGAGTGGTCACCGCGAGACAAGAGATTGTAAGACGGCGGTCAAGCTGCAGACAAGTTGTTAGTTGGCTGCGCTCCGTCACAAGACGAGAGAGAGAGAGAGAGAGAGAGGGGGGGGGAGGAGGGGGGGAAGAGAAAGAGATGGGGCGGGGGTGGATGAAGATTCCCCCCAACAAAATAATCAATAACGTCGCCCTGAGCCCGCCATTCGGGGGGGGGGGGGGGAGGAGGAAGGACTGGTTGGGTCCATCTCAGGGAAAAGGAGGGAAGGGTGGAGAAGATGGGGGAGGGAAGGAGGGGAAGTGGGGGGGGGGTGATAAAATAAAAGAGAAAAAAACAAACTGCCGTGTTTATTAGAAAGAAACAAAAAAAAATATATTTCAAAGATTTATTTGTGTTTCACATGTAGTCGTTTCTAAACAACGAGTATGGAAGGGAGGAAAACACAGTTCTGGAGGGAGGAAATTTGACTTGGTTATTTGATCTTACTCGTACTCACCGAATAAGCTTTTGACACTCAAGGAAAAAAGATAGGGTCTGGAGAGGTGGGGGGGCGGGCTTTCGTGGTAGAAGGATCGATCTTTCACAGAGGGAAGCAGCCAGGAAATATGGGGGCCCCCTGACACACTATGATAACGGGGGAACTTCTCTGTCATCATTTCTTCCCAATTTCGCATCGAAATAAATTCATTTCGGAAGCAACTTGCCTCCCCCCCCGCCCCCACCAAAACGCTAGGGGGTCCCCTGCCACATGTTTGAGTTGCCTCTCGCACCCCCCCCCCACCCATCATCTCAGTAAACTATACCGTTTCGCTCCCGGCACGCAGCAAGAGAGGGGAAGGGTGGGGGGGGACAACGTCAAAACTCATTAAGAGCCCGCCCCACCCACCCCCACCCCACCATGGTGATTGGTGGCCCACGTCGCCTCACGGGTGTTATGGGGGGGGAGCTCCTGTTTTTTTGAAATGCATATAAAAAACCCAGTCACTATTACCATATCACGTGTGTAGCCGCCACTCAGTATGTTTTGCGTGGCTTTACGTGTCCTGCCAATGAACTAATTCTAGTCAGTCAGTCTGTCTATCAGTACTTTCACCGTTACAGCTTTTCTTACGTTACACGAGAGAAACGGACTTTCTCTTTCGCTCTGTCACTCCTACCCTAAATGAAAACGATTCCTTCTGTCACTTTCAGACCCACGTCCTTCAATACGATTCCTTTCAGCCACTCTCTGTCAATCATTACTTTCATCGGCCACTTTTAAACATAATCACTTCCCCCGTCCTGTTGGACTCGTCCGCCATTCTACTGGCACATTTTGCTCACTAAAGGAATTTCTTTCGGTCATACAATCTTTCAAATTGTTTCCTTCTGTCACTCATTCACTCCATATGTTTCCTTCTGTCACTCATTCACTCCATATGTTTCCT